>PDGT01000009.1:4137855-4299371 GCA_003671415.1 Megathymus violae | reverse complement strand
TTTACATGGGATTATTGGTACAAGCTGAACAATAAGATATACTTATCTAACGATAGATTATAGACATTAACCAGGCTATCGACAGATCGAAATTTTTAATTCCAAAAACGAAAGGAAATCTCTGGGTTGGTCATTGAAAACAGCCGTTAGAAAATAGGTGGAATTGAATTATCTTATGAGCAAACACGTTGCAACTGTTTATATTATTCTGGCACTTGTTAATTACAAAGGTAAATATAGGAGTGTATTTAATTATGAAATATTATATATATTTTGTTTACCAAGAGCTTAACAAACTGCTTGGGGCGTAAGATATGTGTGATCTCGTTTTCTGTTTATGTAAATATCACGGGGATAAGGAAGCAAGAACGTGAGTTTTGTGAATTTCGTGGCGTAATGTGCTCAAAGTTCGCGAGTGTCTTGACACGCCTGGACTTACTTTAATTTGCTCAATGCTCATTTGGATTTATCAGGGAGCTGATTCATAGTCGGTGATGTAGGTTCATGTTCCTTTTTTTGGATTTCGATCAAAGTGTCAGAACTAAATATTAGTTGCGTGGGAGAAGTTCCCTTGTTCCAGATATATTAATTAAGCCTTACGCATACATGACGGCGGCGACGACATACTATCAGATGACCTGTCTGATCGTTTGTCAGCTTTAGTCATAAAATAATAGCCCCATCGCATAAAATTCAAAATAAAAATGCGTGTTCTATTCCATTGTTAATTTCCCGAATTGAAAATAATAATAAAGACACCGTTTCCTTGGCCGCTCAGACTGAAGAGTCTGCTGAGGATAAATATGCTGAAGAGACCACTAAGAATAAATATACAAACGAATAAAACTTAAATAACATCACTTCAGGCACTATTTATTAATGATATCTTTAATTTACAGTTACAAACGGAGAATTTCATTCCTATTGATGATTCCTAATTAATGTAAAGTGAATATTAAACATTATATGTTTAAACACTAATAAGATACATAATAAGTAACATAATACATACTAATACATACTACATACATAATAAGTAACATAATAAGTAGTAAATACAACATACTTAATAAACAAACATAAAATTACAAACATGATAACATTAATTTACTTGTAATTTAATTTACGTGTCTCTAAGCAACACGCTCGAATAATTACCATTTTATGATTGGATAACATTCGATGTTCGAAGAGTACCTTTCTATTTTGTGCCTTATACTTTGCGATTTAAGTTTTACATTTCTTAACAAATTTCCGTGAACCACTGTACCTGGGGATAGCGTATATGGTCCATTACACGGCCATGGAACGGTGTAACAATAACAGATGTGTTACGAAGTGACTGTATAGTTCATTAGTCGATTACCCGCGACCGTTACTCGCCGTGAATGAGTGGTTAGTTGAACCGTATCGCACGCTCCACAAACTGAGTAACAAAAGCATAGCATATCGGTCCCAACCGTCACGAACAGTTAGCTATGTCGTTCTAATATAATAATACGTACGCGTGGTAATGATATCGAGAACATGATTTGCCTGTTTTAAAACACTTGTGGTCGTTTGTCATGTTATAATATTGTATGCTTGAGGTATTGTGTGTCACAGTTAATTGGGAGATTGTAACTGATTGGTTTATTTGTAATTAGGTTGATTGTATTTTGATTTGTATTGGTCCGCACAGATGTTGCAAAAACCGAAGATAGATGGGAAATTTCGCATCTAATCTAATCTAATCTAAAAGGAACTACTCGTATCTGGTATTGTAAACAAACAAATTCTGTTTTTGGAGGTTAACTTTGAGTCATTTATTACAAAATAATCCTACAAGTGCGTCAGTCATGTGACATTAAATAAAAGCATTTTGAACTTAGAAAACTTATTTTAATATATTTTATTATGATTATTACTTCAGAACTGCGTAATTTTTTATTAATCGATTTGGAAAATTTCTTTTCGTCTGAGAGTTTATGCATCCCGTTCAGTTACACTTAAATTATGAGAAAAAATACCACCCCTAAGGGTGAAAAAATTGGATATGAAACCAAGAAATTCACCTTCAAATTGAAATCGTTTTTTTTTTTGAAATATTGACGTTTCGTAATTTTAAAATGCATTTATATATGGGATTTGCTTATGAAGAATGAAATAGAAGACCTGAAGGAATTAAAAAAAAAACGTGGCGTATAATTCATGGAACAAAAGCAGATGTATGACGTAGTGTACACTGTACATGCTGTACACATTGTATTGTAGATATAATACGTGTTTTGCCTTTCTGAAATTATTGAAGATGACGATTGTACAGTCTGACTTAGATCCCTGCATTTATATTGATAATACCCTATTTGCGTAATGCTTTGTTGGCAGGCTTTTCTATTTCCATTAAACGATAACATCTCGAGCAGCTACAATGTTAAGTATTTACGTTTAATTCATAACCTCCCGGTTTACTCGCGGTGCTAAGGGCTTCTCGCTTCATTGCGCGAGTAGCGAGCGACGGGGCTAGAATGTTACCTTAGCGTCACGTATACGGAGAATCACCGGCGAAAGTAGGCCGTGTTTATAGATGCTAAATTTTGACATTGGAATGTCTTTTTGTTCGCTCCAGTGTAGGTTCCGATTTCACGAAAAAGTGCGATCCCCTTATATCACGGAGAGTTGTGAATATATGATATTGAGAAAAGGCTTAAAAGACGCGTATTCACGAGAGCTGTAAGGAGCAAAAAGAATTATTCGCGCAAGTCAAAAACAAAAAAAGGTTTGGCCGAAATAGTGAAAAAACATTAAATTTTTTCCGAATTTTTGATTTTGGCGCTCGATATTTTGGAAACGAAGAATGATATCAAAAATTTGAGCCCAAAACAAAGACGATCGGGTTAAAGGTTTGCCCTGTAGCCTAACCTTATAGAAAAAATATCTTTTCGAATTCCGTTGATTCATTTCCAATGTGCTCGAACATCGCGTTGGCTCGAAATCTGTGAATTTTTTACGTTACTAGAAATATATTGTGGATGTTATATTGCTTTTTAGCTCATGAAGGTGACTTTTCAGAAGGTATGTAGGAATTGACACATCAATTCGCGACTACATTTCGGTCACAACATGTCGCAAGCTTCGGCTAGGTTCTAGTCTTCTAGTACCTATCACTTCTTTCTCCAATTCAGTTGTGTATTTTGGATGAATACACCTATCTATGTACGTTTTTCGAAACCCGAACGGAAAACGTATACGTCTAGGCCACGTAAATGTTTGCTTAGTCCCGGATTTGAATTCGGAACGATATGTTCGGCTGACATGTTTTCTATCAAAAGAAGTTATCTAGAAGTCTAGGGCAGAATAAAAAAAAACATTTATAGCTCGTCATGTACAGCTTCTGTGTACAACAAGGTGGTTAAGGGTGTCTCGCAAAGCTTTGTCGTATTTAAGCGCTCACTTAATGAAATCCTCTGAAGGAAGGTATTCCTATTCAATCCGGTTTTCCCACAACTGAGGAAAGCTCCGACTTTTCAAGAGCATTCCTTATACGACATTAAAGTCTATATTATCGGGTAAATTGAAAATATGTAAAGTATTTATTTATATTTCCTCTTTCACTCTCATATAGTCAAAGCGGTCTCTTTATTTCATTATATTATTTTACCTGGACTTTGATGGTTCACCCGAGTAAAATTCTTAGTCTACAGAAATAAGCGTTGCGTAACAATTCGCAGGTCAAGGAAAGATTATGTTTAATACTAACTTTACTTACTTTTTCTTTTCATTTTGGATGAAGTATCGAAATTGAATTACGTATAGCCAATAGGTGAAGCGGCCAAGATTTTGTATAAATTCAAGGATTTTTCAGTATTAGTGTTCCGATAAAAAATATTACAAGAAGTCCTTCGTTTTCACCCAAGATTAGAACAGTATGTTTTCAATTTTTAACGAAATTTGACTGCTAAATATTTTTTTTATTAATATTTTTTGCTGTTCATATTGACCTTTACACCAGCTTGGAACGGATTTTGCAGTGGGCCTTTTAAACGGTAAACGCCCTGTGACAAGCCAAGAATTCCGGACTTAATTCTCGGCGTAAAACGAATTTTTTTTACTGATGCTTTCTGTACATGAAGAATATGTGAGAAAAATTATAATTAGGGGCTTTTATTAACGCAATAGAATCCAAAACATTAGTTGTTAGAATTTTCGTCTGTTTGTCCGTGCATTTGTGCGCGCTAATCTTAGAAACGGCTTAACCAATTTCGTTATGGTTTTCACTAAATGTATTCAGTCAGCATCACCTAATATTTAAAGTTAGTTTTATTTCAATCCGTCCATAAATAAAAAGGTTATAAATGAACATATTTTTAATTCATAGAACGAGAAAAATCTAGTCTTTTCCAAGCAGTGCTGTTTCTAAACGTATGGCGTAGTTTTTCTGAAGCGAACCGTGGACGGTTTATTAGTATGATATAAATGTTTGTTTTGATGATAACTTGTTTGTCCATGCCATCTATATTCACTTGATTTGTCAATGCGTTCATTAACACAAAACTCAACTGTGAGGATGTGAAAATGTAATTTTTAGTATGATATATTTTTTGTACAGTTCCATATAGAGATGAAATACAGTTATACTAAAGGGGAACAAAATACGAGATTTGTAGTTCTATTGTCTTTAGCTCGTTGCGATTAAAACAACGGGTTTAGTTTCATGCTTTAATATTGTAGCTCGGAGTTTCTCGAATTAATTTCATAGGGAATATCTAGCTAGAACCTTGCCAGTTGAGAATGTTGTACATTTTTTGTATTATACTAAATCTTTTAATACGAAAAACTGAAAGAATATAATCTTATAAATTGGACTATTAAATTAATAACATAAATATAATAAATAATAATTATACATAATATATAACTATAAATAATAATTTATAGGATTTACTAAAAAAATAAACAGTCATTACCCTGTTCTAGCGATGGATAGGTATGATCCAGCAAGTAGTCAGGAAATGCACTCAGATTATGTTCTGAAAACTCAGATTCAACTTTATCTAAGTACTATTTGATGGCCTTATCTTATATCAGTCTTATACTTAAATTAATAATCAAGTTTGTAATAACCTTTCAGCAAAAAATTGAACAGTAAAAAACTCTTTGAGGTTTCCGTATCTGAGCTTAATATGCAGTGTTGACACCTTCAAAAAATATGTTTAATGTAAGTAATTTGTGGGTAACGCCGGACGCCGGAGGGAACACCTTATGTTAATTAGTTCACAGTTAAGCACTTATCTTTTAATATGGTTTAGGATCTCAGGAGGATTATAATATGTATTTACTTTGCTTCATTTCTTTTTTAAAAAGTTTTGGTATACCTTTAACTCGTTATCTCTTTACTTATTTGACTGTTCTAATATTACGTGGACGAAATAAAATTTTATTGAACTTGGGAAGTGGATCAGTGTAACAATGTGGTCAAGTCCAAATTGGATTCTTGTAGGATATATATGGAAATATGAAGACTTATTTTTATATAATTTTAAATAAATGATTGGAGAGGACATATAATTAGTATTCTTTAAAGGGTTCTATTAATTTATTCGATTAACTAAATTAAAAGCAATCAAGAAGTCCGGAATCGAAATCGGGTCTTTTCGGGGCTCGGTTTGGTTGGTAATCTATTCATTGATTTATTTTGCCATCAGTTATAAATAACATTTAATTCCTGCTTCATTAACATTTCGTGGAGTTCGTTCGTACCTTTACTTATTTATCAAAGATTCTTTTCATCATATTACGTATCTAACCAACGTTCCCTGAAATATACAAGACATTGTTACTAAATCACATTCATTTAATTTTAATTTTGTTTTTTATCTTTATGTTCCTTTTTTAATTTTTTTTTTTAATATAAATATATATATTTTTAAACTTTTGCTTGAGCTGTTATTTATGTGTGCAGTATAAGTTGTAAATAAATGTATTTCTTTCTTTCTAAATGTCCTGCCACCTGCTGTAATTATAATAAATTAAATGTTGCTGACGTTTTCTCTCGTGACCACAATGTTATATTTTTGATATTTATTGTACAGCCCTGAATTTAAAGTTGCATAAGAATCATAATTCTGATCATGGTGCATTTATTTGATTAGTACAAAGTGTATTTAAATTAATCAGCAAACCTAAAAACCCTAAAAAATAACTTATCTGCAACGTCGGACAGGATAGCTTTTACCTGCCAGTATTTTTTCCAACTTATACCTTTATAAATTAAAAGCGACCCATCCTGACCTTGTACGGTTAAAACAATTTACTATTATACATATTCACTTGATATATCCAATATGTGTTCATCTGGAATAGTGTACCTTTCAAATGGTTAAATATTTTTAATATACATAGGTGTCGTGGTTCCGAATATTAGTTTCCGCATCACACAAGGTCACATAATTCGCACTCTTTCTTTATGATAATAATATAGATATCCGTGCTTACAAACTTTCTAATTTTATAATTTTAAGCGGATGCGATTAAAAGAGACTATCTTTATCAACATGTTAGAAAATGATGAATTCGTAATGTTCTCAGATATTTGTTTAGTCTGTAAAGCCATGTTTAGTCGCTATGAAAATGTATGTTAAATTCTCGTATGATGGTCGGTGATAAAAAAATTAATTAGCTTAAGTCACTAAAGTTTGATGTTTCACGGGCCCTAAACTCCGGTTTTTTAATATTATTGAAGTTAATTCTTTAAAAATGTACTCGGTAGATTTTGCCCACCAAACTGTTAGCTATAACTATTTATAATATCGTTTAAGATTAATCATATGTACTTCAACATGGTAAGGATTACCCATTATTTACCTACTGTTGTAAATTATATCATGACGTCGTCGATAACAAATTGTCTAATTTTAATAACAAGTTACAAATACATTTATCCTAATCAGGGACCACGTTTTAGATTATTGGTATTCACTAAATATTCCCTACATATGCACTCTCACGTACTTGTAGTTTGGCGTGAATTACTTGCCAGAGCAAATTGAGGCGACGGAACTTCTTTAGGGAATTGGCTTTAGCAAGCGGCATTTAGAGTAGTAGGTGATTGAACTCAACAGCAGTAGGCTGTGACACGCACTCCACACACTTCTCCAGTCTATTTTTGAACGATTTAAAGACGAACCAAAACATCGAAGTTTATTATGCTAAATTATCGGATTAAGTTACTATTATTAACTCTGATATTTATTTATGTACATTTATGTGATGTAAAAAAAGAACACATGAAATTTTGTATAACATTATTGCTTATTTAGGAGTAAGCAATTTTTTTTACATCAGACAGGAATGGATAGAGGATAGGAGATAACAAATTCAGCGTGCTTTCTGTAGACATAATGTAAAGTTGAGCCTAATTATATTGATATGTATACGATTTATGTACATATGTTGATAAATTTATATATATCGCACAAATACTATACATGTATCTTACATATCATAAAACTCTAAGCGATCGCTTTCTGTACATTAGGATAATATGAGAAACACTACTGTTAGGGGCCCAAGAACTAGAACCCAAAACAATAGTTGTTAGAATTTTTGTCTGTTGTTCTGTGCGCTTGTTCGCGCTAATCTCAGAAACGGCTTATCCGATTTCGTTACGGTTTTCACTAATGTATTATAGTAAGCGTTTGTTTCATTGCAATCCGTCCATAAATAAAAAAAGTTATAAACTAATTGAAAATAATGCGGGTACTATTTATTAGCGTAAAGCGTAGTTTTTCCGAAGCCAAGCGAGGGTAGTTTGCTATTACAATTTGCTATTACAATAATTGAATAGATGCCAAATACAATATGCCCCAGTGAGAAGTGACCGCCCGGCTTTGTTTGAAAATTTGCACAAAATTATTAATATGTAACGATAAAGTAGAGGTCCTATTGATTGGTGTTTTTTGTAGAGACTTGTTGCATTGTTATCATGGTGTTATTTTGTGTTTTTTCCATTCTGTTTTTTTTTTTTATTTACTAGACGTTGACATAAGTTATCGATTCAAGGTAATAAACGTATTAAAATTCACTGAAATAAAAAAAAAAAGCATTACGGAAAAAAGTTCTATCTTTTATAAGCTTGACGAACGCCCAATGAACGTCATTTTTAATCACAATATTATTAAATTACAAGATATCCCCTACAAAATCCAATCTTACGGATATAATCGAAGGAAAGCGGTCTCGCGGACGAAGCCCTGTACGTTGGTCCGCTCAGATCTCGGGGTAACATGCGCCATGACGCATTAAGGAGTGCCGAAAATTGATCCAAGTGGCGTGAAGGTGTAAAGAAGCTAAGTGTTGGGCAACCGAGAACAGCGAAGCTGAGAGAGATAATACATTTTGAGTTGACAAGTACGTATCAATCGTCATTTCGATTTAGTCGAGAATACGCGTCGCAGCGTTGGATAACATAGGGACTCACAGTTTTAGAAGCCTTAACATAGACCAGTTAGACGGTGTAGTCCCCATGCTACGGATTCGTAGACGTAGAATGCTACGTTGTAGAGCGTAAATATTGCTATGTGAACTATAGTACATATTCTCTTTAAACAAAGGAAATTAATTTTCTGAAATTAAATTTTAGTATTTTTTTTCATATCGTATACTGTTATGTTACAGGAATCATTTGTTTTTAAACACATCGATCCCTTCGTGATTGAGTGATCGAGGATCGTTTCTTGCGGCCTGTTTCTTAGGAGAATTCGAGCTATTGGCAAATAACTAGTATTTCTGATAACTCTTAACAGCCGACGAACTATTTTCACACTAATCGACTGCCGAAGGCCCGGTAGATAGTTTTATCGATCTTAGTTATGAAGAAAATAAAACGACACTTCAAAAAATACAAATAAACATGTATCAGCGCAGCCATATTTCACTTAAATAATTAATTAGCAAAAAAATAATAGTGTTGGGAAGCAATCTTTAAAATTGTAGCCGTTACCGATCTTTATACAGCAATTATTCAGAAAAGCCCTCGTTTACGTAAATGACTACCCATTTAACGGAATTGGCCCAAAAAACGTTATCACAGTTAACCTGTCATGCTTCACTTGCTTTTTCCGTCTCCGATAATTGCCGACTATATACGAGAAATAGCCAAATATACTTCAGTGAAAATGCGTCACGGTTATAAATATCAATTGCTCTTTTATTGAGACTGTTTCAAATATTATTTACGATATATAAATAAGTGCTCGTGCATGCCGAGCGGGGTCCCAGGTTCGTTTCCCAGGTCGGGCAGACATTTATATTTTCTTTATAATTATAATATATAATGTTTGTTCACGTGTCATGGGTGTTTTAGATGTCATTTTCGTAACTTTATATTAGCGTGCGGGTGTATGTATGAACGTCTTTATTTGCTGTATCATAATCAAATGTGTATATATAAGGCGTCACAAGTAACAAAGCCTGGGGCTGATTCTCTACTCAGATCTACAGTTGTGAACCGAGTACCCGCAAATAGGAAAGATTGAAGGCACGCAGAAAAAAAAATATAGACTAGTCGATCCCAAAAATGTTTAGTCATCAGTCAGTGCTCTGGCCGAGTGCACGGACGTGTCGTCGCACACAATAAATAAAAATATATAAGAAATAGACAATAATATTAAAATAAAAAAGCTATAACGATTTTTTTACGAAAGTTTGGGTTGAATACACTCTGTTTGTATTGAACATAATGGGGAATGGTACTCGTATTTTCGCGCGAATGTTCAGTGACTGTATACAGCCGTAGGGTGTCGTAAAAAGTAACCTGTTTCCTATATGTTTATATACTTATATTGATATAAAAGCCTTTTTATCACACGTATAAAATTATAATAACCATATTTTTCATATCACATCTTGGGTGGCATTGTCTTTTTAGGCAACGTTTTACCAATGTAATATGTTTTATGCGCTACAGGAGAAATTTTGGTCATTAAGAATATTTATTTATTAATTTTTGTCATCATTCACGTGAATAAAATTATAAATAATATAGATATTACAGTATAAATACGACCTAAATTAAGTAGGCACCGAAGAATTCCTTCCTTCATGGAAGAATTAAAAAAACTATTTTTTTTATTCTATTTTATACAAATTAAACAATATATTGTTAAGTTAATATATTGACGCGTTTTGTTAACCGTGTCATGTGTTGACGATTTAACGAAAACGAAAGCCTTATCTCATACACCGCTCTATCAATTCAGCAAATAAATATTATGGTACCCTAAAACTACTTATTAAGTTTATTGTACATCAGATCAACAGATGAGATATATCTTTGGATCTTTGAATCTTTGGATAAAGTTAATTACGAGTACGTATAATATCGAATAGTTATGTTAATTTGAAGAACGTCACGTAACTTGTAATTCAATAAACGATTTCATTTAATTACACTATTAACGCGTGTTTTCAATACCTACATTTCATTACCATTACCCATTTATATGGGTTGTTTTATGGTAATACATATAAATATAATATCAATATGTCCGAATCACTATAACAACAAGTAATAAGGTACTTTAGGCTCTCAAAACCTCCTTTGAAATTTCTTATAAATGACCGGACGATACATTTCTAAATTCTTAAAATAAATAACCACGATGATATCTCAACGTCGGGCGGCGTAACATGATGAACAGGCGGTAGTTATTTTCACTCATAATCGCAGCAATATTGTAATTTCGAAGCCACTGCAATAGGGTGGCCCTTTGATTAATGACCCTTTACATTTCCCGGAACACAGGACGCGCATCACCGAAGGCGCAATCGTCAACGAGGAATCAATAACTGATGCCTTGATGGCAGCCGAGGTTGCCGATATGCGTAATTTAATATGTTACAATTTAAACTGAAGTTAATACGTTTTAGCGGCAATAGAATTCGATGATTCCAAAAAGATTTTCTGATCGAAAAATTGAGTGTAAAAAATATGATTTCTCACTTAAGTATGGTTGTTTTTGAAATTATTGCTATGGCGTTGCGTCATTAATAGGACAATATTGTTAATAGGATCTTGAGACAAATATAGCAAAAAAACTGAATTCAACAGGCTGTATTTGTGATGATTTAGAATTTAATTACATAACTTATTGTTTGATTGATTCATTATTACTTCCTTAGTAAATCCATACGTTTGCCTAGGTTTGATTTGATTTCTGGCTTGCAAATAAGTATCTATTCCTATCGTTATGTTATTGTAGAGTATGTTCCAGCTTTCATATAATTAGGTCACTCACTCAACCATGTTATTGAGTCCATACCTGCATATGATATATGCCTATCCAACAGCAATTGCTGTGATAGCATTGATAGTGTGGTGCTGCACTGAATATTAACATATATTACACAACAGTCCTGTACTTCGTGTATGAAATTAATAGGTATTTTACATTTTTTGTAATATTGCTTTACACACACCCCCATTATATATCCTATATTCACAATTTTGGCACAGATTTAAGATTATCATTACGATGCGCATATATGTTGAAAATAAAGTATGATTGCTATTCTGGAATTTGAACATGTTAAGTCCGGTGAAAGAGACCTAACAGTCGTCGTAGCTAGCCATGGTGTAATATTTTGTTTTAAAAAAAAATTTTATTGTTATCATAACTACTCCATAATGAATGAATTGTGTCTGTAACACCAAATTGTTTACTGTCTTGACGTCAATTACGTTTATCAGTCCGTCTATATTCTTGTCATGAAAATGGATTCAGTCTTGTGTATTCAGTTTAACGGGCGTCGAGGAAATTCACTTTGTAAGGTTATTGCCCACTGTCACGACACGGCTCGCCCCGTCGATAAGACGAACTTAGATCTTCTATCAGAACCCTGAGATAGGTACGTAAGAGAAAAAACCAATTTTATATTTTATTAATGTGCAAGACAGAGTTTATGTTCTTAATATTATGTTACGAAATAATTAAGCACGTGCTAGGTACTGAATGAGATTTGTAACAGACTGTAAGTTAGTTATACATCTGTTGGCAAATTTTTGTTCTTGGTTATATAATACATTGCTGTATAAAATTTGCTGTTTCTAGGTGCATCGATAAACGTTGTGGATTGTCTTGTCTGACATTGTGTGTCATTAAGTAGATGTCAATCGCAAACATTAATATGGCATGGTTCGAGGGTTATTGCCAGTGACTACACTTGAGCGTTGAGTTTGGAATGTTAAAGCAGTCGTTAGGTAAAGTTGGCCACTATTGTCTCTACCTTTCAGAAAGACCAGGCAGGGTTCTGGTGTTTCTGGGCGGTAATGAAGCAAGAAGAAGGCTTGAAGCTATGCTAATAATGTTAAAACTAACATTATGTTAATGCTACGCGACAACTCGAGAAGATTGCGCTCATCCACAAGAACCGGTATTTATTCACAAAACAGCTCGTTATGTCAACTTGTACACACTCGAAGCGGTTCGTTTTCGTCGTTTTAGCCGGCGCACAATGGCCCACGCTGTGTTCCGTCGACTCCGCCGACTGCCGACACTGCCAACTCGTTAGGAGTCTTCCACTTCGATGCGCCAGCGATTCTTGTTTGCACAACTCGAGAGAAGGCGCTATTGTACAAACGTTTTTTTGTTTTTCTTAAAACACTCATTGCTTCTTTACTTTATCGTTGAGTCGAATTGGCCAATAAGTTTTGAGGACGGAATTTCAATTTGGCTTTATGCTCATTTGTTTTCCGTGCAATGAAAAGTTTTAATGAATAGGTGTTTTAAATTGCAATATTTTTTATTAGTAAAATCCATGTCCTTGACTAATAAAGTAATTGTTTTAGTTTTCTGTACAAATGATTGTAAGAAGTATCAAGAAAGAAAATTTATAGTGTAATTTGACTTCATATTAAAGTTTTAATCGGCGCGAGTAATAGTCTTAGAAATATACATCGACTACTTCATTATAAAAATTGAAATTATGTTTTTGGTTACCGCGGTAGGTGGTATTTTATTTTAAATTAATAGGTTTCAGAAGTAGGTCAGTTGGTATTAAGAAAGTTTCGAAACTTTTAAATAAAAATTCAAGTTTGTAATCCTCATAGAATTCAGTGGTTCGTGGTCCAACTAAGTCACGCGATGTATGGCTTAAAATTATTTGTATTACACGATAGACATTGTGGTTGGAAATTGTGAAGCGTTTTGTAACCAACAATGAAGACAGTGAAGAATTGAATGATTGAATGATCAACTGCTAGCAGCTGTTCATTAGCGCTTTCTTGCTTCTATAGACACATTAAAAAGTGTTTTGTTAGTCCTTCAAAGGACATTGCAAGCAAGGAAGCGGTAACACAACCGTTCTATCGTGACCTTAGCCATAGAAGCGCTATTAATATTTGTATAAAGTCTAGTTAGTTGTAAAGAAGTGCTAACAATACCTTTTAATGTATGTGTGTATGTAAAGAGTTAGCAGTATATAAATTAACACAAGTGTCCAGAGTCCTTTTGCATAGTACTTTACGTAAGATACAAGGCAAAATCAAAATGTCAGAATTAGAAAAGTGTCACTCAAACGAGTACAGTCTCTACGATTAATGGAAATGTGTTGGTAAAGTTTGGTTAGAAAATTTGACAACTTCCATACATAGATTTTTCTTCCTTACGTTATTTTTTTTGAAATTTAAATATTCGTAACTATTAATGTTCGCACTAATATTTTTCTATGCTCCATCTCTCCAAGTGTATGGGTATGGTTGAAAAATGCCATCTAGCGATTACGCTTCAAACTACAACTGTCATAATAGTACGAGTGTAGACGTCAAAAGTAACTAATATCAATAATTAAAATATAAGTAACAAGTCTGCAATGCGTAGAGCGTGTTTGCCGTTTACAGGTAATTAATTATAAGGTTGCGATACACGATCATGAAGTTCACCATATATAATGCAACTAGCGGATGAGTCTAGTTACAAAACATACCAGATATACTATACGTTTCAATACTAACTTTTGTATCTGATCCCGTGGGAACAGAACCATTTACTGGGTCATAAAGTATTTTACGTATTCTTATAAAATATTTACTTTGTACGAAGAAATAAATTTTATCGGGACGTGACATATTTTTTATAGAAATTTGTGTTAAATCACAATCGTTGTTTACACCATTTTTTGCTGTTTACATTTTAACAAGGATTTAACGTTCATCGCTTGGGGTATTCTCTTTATGTTAATTCGTTACAGTAGATACAGATTTCTTATGCGTTATTATCTCTTAAATGTCCACATCAGGTATTTGATAATTATAATATCAACCTTATTTGAGCTTTATGTATAACAATTTGAGACAAATCGAAAATTTCCTTCAGTGAGTTTAGTTACAGTAAGACACTTAACAAAAGCTCCTGTGATTTTGAAACTGTCGGTGAAAATCATAGCATTAAGAGTTACGAACCCTCTCCCACTATTAATTGAGTTAACGTCGTCACGGTGTCGGCTCAATAATTTATTTAAGTCTGTGGAAAAGAAAATATAAAGTCAAAAATTAAATTTTCTTTAAATTAATCTATGTACGCATTTATTGTATCCAACATTGACTTTGTGATAATATAGACGACATCGTGCTGGCAGGGCCTTCGTGTATCCATAATTCTAAGCCAATACTCAGGTAAGTGGTACGTCAAGTCCCTCTATTGGAGGTCGCTGGGTTCTGTGCCGTCAAGTGTAATTACGACAGTACTTGTGCATGTTGATAAAGTTCTTTGCCTGGTTAGCTACCGTCGTTCTTCTGACATCAACCGTAAATTTGTTGTAGACATTGTGGAAAAACAGGACGTTATACAAACCTTCAAAACAATCAGCTACTTATTTTTATAGAAGAAACCTATTGAATAGACAGATGTTTACTGGTAAAGTAAAATGGAACGGACGGCTGCAGGCCGGTGAATAGATCCCTAAGCAGCTTGTACATCATTAGGAGAAAAAAAATATTTTTGAATGAAATATTTTCATAAAGAAATGAACACAAATGAAGAAGAGTAGTAGTTTTCGCTCACGTTACAAGCTAACGAGTGTTTGTTAATAAATTGAGTTATCAGAAAACTACGTTAAGACACGAGTTGCAACGTAAACGTAAACTTTTTTACATTAATTAACGAATACAAACACAAAGAGAAAATAAATATGTTAAATTATTATTACTTTTTCGTTTTTGAATTTTGTTATAATTCAAAGGACAAACGAAAAAACAGATGGGTCACCTGATGGTAAGTGGTCACTATCGTTTGTGACATGGACAACACCAGGGGATTTAACAATGATACGCAGGCCTTGAAGGGGAAAATTGTTTTTACCCAAATTTTGAAGAACCCCATTCTTTAACATCTACTATTGAACGATAACGATTGGGACCGACGCTTAATGTGCCTTCGGAGTACGAATTGTCAAACAAAAATCCCAATGACGGTCACCCATCCAACTATGATTGCACTTGCAATCAAATTGCAAATTGACTCGGAAACTTTTAAAATAATGTCTTGAGAGTTTCTTGTTGCTTCTTCTTTGGGGACCACTCATGGTAAGAATTCTTTACAGAGATGGCGTGAATTTGACTTTCGAAAAGTGTTTGTAAAACCAACTTCGAATAAAATTAATTTTATTCATTCATTCGGTCGATCATATGCGATCAACACTATCGGGCCTTGAGCGCTTCATGGATATAGTTATAAATTTATGTATTTGAGTATATAAATTACTTTAAATATTATTGGTTAGTTGGTTATATTGCTATAAATTTACAAACTTTGTAAGGTGCTACTACAAAAGCATACTACAAGGACAAACAAAAAAGTGTTAATTTTTTTATTACGATTATTAATAGTTGTTATAGCGTTTGTGAGTTATAAGATATTAATTTGTTGTTAAGATATTTAGTTGTTTGTTTTTTGTTGCTCTTTTTTATTTGATTCCAACATTCAATTGCGTTTCTTTCGGTTTCAGGTAATCCCCGACCGCCGTCCTCGTGGGAGGGTACTAAAACGTCATTTCCGTTAACTTACTGCAAATGGTTTATCGGACTGCAACTAGCAATCACATGTTTAATGGATCTGTTGGTGATTCTGTATGGTTTCTAGGAGATTTATAGTGGGCGCACCGAGTGTGAACCTTATATGAATTACCCTTCGCGTTGAACTTCTCACCCGAGAGACGAGTTATATCCAAACCATTAATTCAATGGCAGCACCCGCTGGGCCATTTCTTTCGTGTCTAAATACTGTTATTGTGGCATTTACTGCGGTCATGACATCATAATTCTTTTAAGCATTGACTGTATGTTATACAAATATTTAAGTATGTCGTCAATTAGCGTATGAGAATAATTAAATTTTAAGGAATGAATAGCATTCTGACGCCATTTATATTGGAAGTCGCATTACAGTGTGATTTTAGGGACTAAATCTGTTTCAAACTTGACTCTGGAAATAAAAAAAAATTACTTGCGTGGAAGTAGTTTTTATAACTTATGTTTAATTTGAAATTAAAACTAATTTCCAGTTCCATACCTTTCTGTACACAAATATTCACACATGATAAATAATTGATATTGTTGTAAATTTGAAAATATTTGACTGATATGATGAGATAATAAGATATTCTTTATTAAAAAAATTAGGTCAATTACCTAGTAATAATGATGAATATTCCTGAAAGATAAATTAAATTTAACTAAAGCTAAGTTATAAGATCATACAGGAAAAAAATAATGATATTTATTCACTCAAAAAAATTGCCGCATCTTCTCGTTGTAAGAAATAATATAATCATAAATAAAAATCGAAGAAACAAAAAATATGACAATAAAACGAGCAAGCAACGCGAATGCGAAATGCTTGGAAAGTCGTAATTTAGTTAGACATGTCATCATTACCGCTGTCACGCCATGCGTACGTTACATACTCAGACTGAAGGGTCACACACGCATCATATTTCAACCACTGCAACTTACTTTGGGAAAACTGCTTTATATATAAAGGCAGTGGTGATGATAGGTATACGTAGTACGTGTACGTTATTGCAATCGTGCCGCAACTTCTTTTTTATAATGAATATTTAAAATGGCACTATTTTTTTTGATTATTATTTGCATTTGGTGTTGATGTTAAAAAAAGGTGCGTGTGCGCATCGTAAAAATTCACTCTCATCATATTTTCCGAACGTGCGAAAAGAAGTATAACTTCAAAAATCTATAAAATATCGATCATCTATTTAATACGATTAATTATTAGGCAAGATTCGGACGGGTTCGGAAGCGAAGCGGAAGCGTTCGCAATATTTGCAAGTATCTTAAATATTTATAAAAATATATCATTTAAATTAAAATAATTATGTTCTGTTAGTACATATATGTTAGAGAAATGTATGTAATTATTAGGATGTAGTAATAGTCACACAGAATCATACATTTGTCACGATCTTTACACAATTTATGATTATGTATAAAGTATGTGGGCAATCCTAAATTAATTTGTAGTCGTAGTGATATTGCAGGTTCTGAATTTGATGCCTTATTTAAAATCATTTGTATAGTCAAATGGAATATTATGTACTCGTATGTGTGACAGTCTTTACATTGCAGTTCTAACTGGAAATTGATACTGTGTTCAACAGTAATCGCGTATTATAAGTATAGTACTCGTATCATCAGTAGTAGTCACTAGGTTGAGTGTAGTTGTGCGGTGAACGCCAGCACAGATTATAAAGGACACGCGACTAACTTCTTGGGTTTCAAGGCCGTTAAACGTTTTAATAACCTACAGTGTAACCTATAATAGCAAGCTATCATATTTGCATGTCGACCTCACGCACAAGAGGACCGACTTGAAATCCTGCACGTTGATTTTATTTTATTTTATCCTGCCTATTTTTCAAAGTTACGAATATGTCCGTGTTACAAATTAGCTATCGGTTGCTTCGATAAAGCCAAAACATCGCGAGGAAACTAGCATACTCGGCAGTTCTCGAAGATTTGCGTCAATCCGCTCTCGACCAGCGTGATGGAACACGATCTTTGCTCTGGTTATTATGAAGGAAGATCTGATACCGACAGTGGGACAGATTTGGGATTCAATATCGATGATGACAAGATAGATTAGAAGTAAACTTATTTGGAATGTTCAACAGATTCTATTCTTTAAGATTTTCGGATGTTGCCAAGTATTATTTATTAATTGCAAAACCGATCGTGACCGTTCCCCGCTTTGTTTTCGGTCCACAACGTGTCGGTGATACCTTTGGTATTACTGATTTTATAGACGTTGTTGACTAATTACCATCAGGTAGTTCGTCTGCTCGTTTGTCGACTGGTTACTAAAATAAAATAATACGTTTAATCAAAGGTTACTTCATTAATCTTTTTTCGCTCAAATAAATTACGAGCAAATATATTGGAGAGATACATAAGATGAGTGGATTCGCAAAAAAAGAAAGTTGAGTCAAAGTCGTCGCTATGTTGGGGATAAACATCGGATTCTCCCATCACCCGCTTCACTCATTACTTAATTAAATGTAAGTGAATACTATAATTTACTAAAAAAAAATTGTTTGAAGATATACACAGAACAACAGAAGCAATGATAGCTTAGTGGTTTAAAAATGGCAATCTCATTCGCAGGCCTAGAGTCCCAATCATGCATGCTCTTCAAAGTTATGTGTATTTTGCAAACGAACTATCACTTGTTACGGTGAAGGAATCTTTGTAATAAAACCTTCACACATTAGTTCTTCAACGTTCTTGGACATGTAAGATATACTTGTCTAGCGAGATGAAGTATGGCTTTAAACCCTTTCAATGTGAGTGGATACCCGAGGTCAGCTTCAGACAGTGGTTATAAGTTGTTTAAATGAGTACAATAAACATTTTAAATAATCGATTGCACCGTTATAAGTTATGTTCAATTAGTAAAAATAATTTAAAAAGCAAGTAAACTCGCATAATCGCTCATCCCTGTCCTTCTGCATATACTTTTTGCACGTTATCTCGAAATAAATACCTGGTAAAACGAAAGCAAACAACACGTTGTCTATGTTGCTCGCAGAATTCACTATATTTTTTTAGCTAACTAGGTAAATAACTTTACCGTTAAGAGCTAGAGTGTCTTCGGAAGTCAGGTGGGAGGTGCAGAACACCGACAGTCAAAATACAAATGACGTTATTTCCTTCTTAGCTGGTCAGTAGGGTGCACCGAGAAAAGTGACTTAACTCAAGTGTACAATGAGCCTTACACCCCGAATAGAAATTTGATAGAGCCCATGTAATGTTAAGAATTAATGAGATTTTTCTCCTTTGGTCCGTCACGTACTTCTATCTCAAGTTCATACATGTTAATTTTTTGTTTTGCATTGCAAATGGCGGTGTAACATTTTAACTACATGTTTGCGTTTGGACAATCAGATAAATTATTTCCTTTAAGTGGTATTATTAGCGTGAGTTATCCGAGTTAAACGGCGTGACCAAACTGAAGTAGAGTTTCTTACGATCACTGAACTTTTATAATACGGACAACGTTTAAACTTTAAACGGTGGTGAACTGTTCTATTGTTCCTGGCAGAAGAGAAGGAATACTTTATTCGCGTTTAATACTTTAAGGAAAATTGTTATATTGGGTCGCGGGGTATTAAAACCTTTGTACTCTAGATCCGTGTGAAATATACGTGCATTTTATAGACAGGGCGAATACTCGAAATTAAATAAAATGGGCACGTATATTGAAACGAAATAATTACCGCTGTTTGTCAACATATAATGTTGTACCTTTAATCTTTGTATCATTATTTCATTCACTGGAATATTATTACTTTGTAGTATTCAGGTACTTACATGATTTTATATGTAATATTTTGGTACTCACATGCTTTGTAACTTTTAAAATATTGCCTTGGTAAACGTCTTTTATAATTACCTATATCTTTTATTCAGTTATTTTGTAATTATTTTGTTGTGATGTTTTGTTATTATTGTCAAGTATTTGGCAAATGTGTTTAATAATGCCATCATAGTAATTTTTATTTTTAATATGTACGACTTGCCTTCCTCTGTTACACGATTTATTGGGCCGACGAGGTATTCAAAATTCACCGAAAAATAAAAGAAAAAAAAAAACGATTTTAGAAAATTCGTTTGCATAAAAGGTGAGCAGTTCGACCACAAAGGAGAGACTCACGAAGTTTCTGAATCTGTTAACACTCTCGGGAAGTCTCATAACGACTTTGGAAGTTTCACACTCCCGACTCCGAGATCTCTGCGCGCTGAACGCCACAGACTCCATACGCCTTGTGCGCTCTAATGCACGCTCCAGTCAACGACGTCTTCGCGAGCTTAACACCGGAGAAGTGACGGGCGATCCATAGCTATAGGCCGATCGGTCTTACCAAGTTACTTTTACCTCTTTTATACTATTGTAACTAATTTTATTGCAATCATCAAGAATATTTTAATACAATTTATCTTCTAAATATCTTTCTATTACTTTTAACATACAAATTATGAAACCTAAATCAAAAGTGGAAAATGTTGCTAAAATACGTTACTGAAAACAATCTAGCAACAAAATAAAGCTTGAAAATGTAATTGGCAATTAATTTTCATGAAAGTTAACTCTGGCTATTTTAGATTTGTATCAAACGGAGAACTTGAAATATTTTCTTAGGTTATAATAAAAATCTGTCAAACACAAAAGTGCGGTAGTAAACTATACAGTAGTAATTTGGCTGTCTGCCCTGTAAAACTCCATAAAACGAAATGTTATAGAAAACGAAAACTAATTTATGAATGGCACGGCCTCTGTTTTGTCTGCGACTTTCTCTATTTACGGTACACTGGGCGCGATAAAAGTCAGTTACATTTATAGTTTTTGTCATTATAATTATTATACACGTTTAAACTGGTCATGCGATTCAGATTATTAAAAAAAACATCGCAATAAATTAGTGTTTATCTCATAATAGAACGAGAGAAAACTTTCCATAATTTAATGTGCGTGTGTGTGGGTATGTGTGACGTACGCACTCTTGTTTTTTCTAACTAATCCGCAAAGCAGACTAATCAACTGACCGTAAGTAGTAAT
Source organism: Megathymus violae (assembly GCA_003671415.1). Taxonomy (NCBI): domain Eukaryota; kingdom Metazoa; phylum Arthropoda; class Insecta; order Lepidoptera; family Hesperiidae; genus Megathymus; species Megathymus violae. Next base: position 4,278,267 of record PDGT01000009.1, on the reverse strand, counting down.
CGGTGTTCATAGACTGACTTCAGTAACACCAATGGCATGACCGAAGTTTTGCCGACTGAAAAGGAGGCAGGGGACGCGCGTTAATACTGGCTCTCCGATACTGCAACTGAAATACGTATGGAACATTTCACTGTGGATTTTAGAAGAAAGGTCGTCGCTAGCCAGTCGAGAAAAATATCGTACCGTCATGCAAGTACCGTCGGGGTTAAATTAATGAAACGATTTATTCTTATTCATATTTTTTATAATAAAGTTTTATTATAATGTTATAAAATGTTTCCTTCGTCGTTTCTTTTCTGTATAAAGCACTGATTTGAATCAGATAGCAAAAGTATAAAGAGTTTAATGGCTTCTAAACATTTAATGTCTAATCGTGTGTGTATTTATGATTTAACACGTAGATATATCAATAAATGTTTTGTATTTTATTCGATTTGAAATGGTAACTGTTTTGCTTTTATGTATAATAAATACAAAGGCGTAAAGCATCAAAAGTTAACAGTCGCTTTAGAGGCACTAATCTCCAGCACGGTTGAAACACAAGTGAGACCGTTGAGCTTGCTATAGTGTCTGTCCCTTAGCAAGGCTCTGTTCTAGAACGGGTCAATGAGTACAGAGTCAAGGCGACGGTGGAGCAATCACTAGGGACATGTGCCGCGTTCCGTTGAACAACCATTTTCATGACTGTGTTCGATATGAAAAACTTGTCACACGAAGATTTAATTTAATATTTTTCGTTTGGTTTCATTCAAAAACTAAACACGCTTGCCTGCTGTGTGTTCCATACCTAACGTACGTTCCGTCGTATAACCCATTAACGTAGAGTTAACTATTCATCACTTCGGACGACCTCTTTCCAAGGTGTCCCCAGGATAATTTAAGCAAGGGCTGTAGTTGCTTTAGGGTCAAAGTGCGTACAAATTGACCTCGACAACGGCCCTTCGGGATGGGCCTCATTTCGAGGTCAGCGAGCATTTTTGTGAGGGAATTAGGGTTGCAAATAAGATCTACGTGATTTATAGAAAGTCTTCAGATTGGAAGGAGATCTTGCCTTCGGAAAGTAATGGGGTCCCTATCATTTTGTTTCGTAGAAAGAATGAGGTAAATGTGGGACCATAGATACGATATCGCCTTGATAAATCTATGTATATCGAAAATGGAAGGCGAAAATCACAAACAAAGACTTAGACATTGGAAAACGGGAAAAGTTGATGGCAACTAAATAAATATACGTTTTTGATATTATGAATCATATATGCAACAGTAACTTAATAATAAATACAATAAAAAATAAAGATAAGAAGAACAATATGATTCACAGTAACCCCGCCGAGTACTTGTTTATTATAATGCTAAATAAATAAATAGTTGGAAGATATTATCAATGTGATGCAAAAGGGGGGAGGGGGGATGTTTCAGAAATAAAGAAGGTTTGCTAGCCCTAGCACAAACCTGTGAATACTGCAGGAGCGGCGTGCCTCACGCGTCGTGCGGTTGCAAAAACTGACACCGGAGCAAAACTTTACTGCCTGGCATTTTAATTTTTTACCCAACATCGAGCGTAAATAATCTTTGTTATATATATATATTGTTAGCAGCAAAGTGACGTCACATCCGTTAAAAGGAGGGGATGGCGGACAGTCACCGCCAAGCACCTTTATAAGACGATGAGCGCTCGTCTGGGCACACTTATATTTGTGGTGAACGTGTTAAGGGGAAACTCTGCCCGTTTAAATAGTCAATTCTGTTTCGACTTATATTTGCTTAGAATTTATGTACAACAGTCTGCTTGATTTTCTGTTTCGTGATTTATAAATTTCACCATTTAAAATACTCGTGATCTTAATGAAGTTCTTATTTTTATTGATAACGTTTCGTTTCTGCTAAGAATATATATAAGTGTGTGTGTTTCTATTTTACTATATAAATCTGTTGAGTCTCTTTGTCTGTACATTCCATTTTTTTTGTAAAACTTCATTATGAATATAAATAGTCGTCCTATGACTCACCGACATCAATTTGACCATTTTGAAAAATTTTGTATGTATATCCCGTTATAACTCAAGAACGGCTTGTTGACCGATCGTAATCAAAATTGGTATGTAGTGAGAACACGTGGTTGCGCAGATGATAGGCTATCTAAAATAACAGTAAACCTAATCATGTCTAATCAAGGAAAAAAAACATAAAATTTTGAATAATTAATTCTTTCAACCCGAACGAACGGAGTCGGAGGGGGCCGCCAGTTTGTTATAAATAATATTTTCTTCAATGAAATTGAATGTAAGCAAAGCGTTATAGCGCTGTTTTAAAGCATTAAATAAAATCTGTTGTCATAATTAAAATCTCCTTCGCTTCGATAAAAAGTCGCTTGTTTCTTATAAAAGAAATACCTTAAATAAATATTTTTTCTTATAGATTTTTAAAACTGTTTTCTTCTGCGTTTCAAGATTATCGTTCCCTTGAGACAGTGTAAATTTTTATTACTATGTTTGTATACTTTTGAATTTAACGCGAAAAGAAATGTGACTTGTCTAACAACGATGACTTTTTAAGAGATAACATTGTCTCTCGATGTAAGGTGAATCAGTCACCCACCATCCACATTTGAGTCTTCTAAGTTTTTGTGTGCGGGTATAATAATACGTCCTCTTAAGTCTACTGAAAAAAAACGATAGATTTTTCAGACTAATCAGATTTCTTCAGACAAATTTTCGATAGATTGTCCTTTGATTGATACCCCAAGAGCTCTTATTATTCATTCCCTTTGAAGCTATCATGTTGTGTTGTCTCATTAAATTCTCGGAAAGAGCTTCATTATCAGGTGAGTGTCGGCGGAACTTCTTCGTTGATTGGTCACCTATTTCTTCAGCGAGATTCGTGTATTTTATTACTCTCAAGATCTGGATTTATGAGGGGTGTTTACGACAGCGAATTCGCTATTCCCTTCCAAATTACCTCTATGTTGGAACTGTTCATCCTAGTAAGAGACGTGAAAAAGATGTTTATGACTCTTTTAAAATTTACGGAGTGGTATTTGCTATTTCATTACAGATTTCATTATGCGCTTAGGTCACTAACCATTGTTTAGGTTCGATATCGGAGTTAATATAGTCTGTGTTTAATTAAGCTATTCCACTGTTCGTTTCAGTTGCTGCGTTAATTACATTTGCCAACGTTGATGAATTTACCATAATTGTGTTTAAATCATATATCTATATTATAAATTATTATCTTATTACAAACCATATTGTCCGACTACAGGGTGCGGAAGTCCTTTCACAATGAGAGTGGATAAGGCCACGTTGGCTAAATGCAGTAGACCTACATATAAACCACTAGGCTATCACTGCTCTGCTTATAATGTATATAGAATATAATATTATATATGTAATATATAATATATAAATATATATAGAAATTATAATTTTATAATCTATTAATATTACAAAACCGAATTGGTGTTTCTGTCTTATTTCGTGACGTAGCTCCTTCAATCTATAGCGAATGCAATAGATTTTGTTATGGAAATTTCATTAATTTTGGATAAAAATGTTGAGTTTTATAAGGTAACAGTTATGCATACTTGATGCATTTGTAATTAAGTTTTAGCAGCGAAATCTGTCTTATGGCTACACTCGTACCGCTCGTACATAATTATGAACGTCCAGCGAAAACGTTTGCGTCACAACATACTAATACACTGATCATTTAATTATTTAATTGATTAAAGTAAACAACAGAATAGACGATAAATTAAAATAAATTACTTAAGGACGGTCGAAGGAAGCCCCCAAGGGTTTGACCGTTGGCCCGTGACTCATCCGGGACAAAGACGTAATATCCGCCTGTTATTAATAACTATGCGGAACTTGTTCCGCAGTTCATTCCTTAATAGCATATCTTGGCAAGTGTCAATCTAGCTGTCAAGTAAAATCTCGCGGGACGGCAGGCATTGTATAATGTACCTAATAAAACTAAGTAACTTATTTTTAATAAGTTAGCATCGAGAATGTAAAGAAATGCAATAATTCAATGTTTTACCACTGCTGTAAAAACTTCAACTGGTCCATCTGTGACGTCGACAGTCAAGATACCGTCCGATGTAATTCCTACATAATTCGATAGAGTTATCTTTTGGTACATAGACATGTCTAGATGATTGTATGAAAGGGCTGGCATTCGATACGTTGATTTTGCTGTGTGATAAGCTGTGGTACATTTGATAGTTCGCTGACATCGATGTTTGAATATATCGATGCATTACTGTAATGATAAGCATCGTGGTTCTCCACTTTTTTCGAGAAGTGGCGTTCGACTTTCTTTTAACTCAGGGAAAATTATGAACTTAAATTTTTATAAAAGACTTCATTTATATTGTTAAATATGTTGAGTAATACTAAAATAAAAATTTGAAGATTGTTTAACCGAATTCAGTTGAACAAGTGCTTAGAATTAGAACTCATTATCTAATCAAAGTCAGTAACTTGTAATAAATATGAAATATATATAAATATATATATATATATGTATATGACGTGACAGCGGAGGTAATTGGCAATCCCCCTTTGTCTTAAGCGACCGTACGCTGATTTGTTTCGTCAAAAGGGTGTAATGCATTTCTATTTTTAATTTAACAAATGGAGGTGACATGCAAGACCATCTTGCCGAGAAGAGTATCGTGCTTACGTCCGATCGTCAGGCGACGGCTTAGAGCGGGTCGATGTCCTTGTGAATAGCGGTGAGTTCGCCTTAATTAATCATGGATTGCCACCAGTTATACGCGTAGGCGAACATCAGCAAATAGTAGTTTTTTTGATGAACAGTATGATGTTTTACGTATGTATGTATGCTTGCTGTTTGACGAGGAGTGATGATATGTGTTATGTATTTGTATTTATTGTTTATATCTGTGCATGCGTGGTTGCATTCCGCGCCATTTTGTTTCCGAATAAATCAGTGTTGAACTGGCTACCGTGTTTAATGGTTACCCACGTTCCTCACGAGGCTTAACAATATGTAAGTGGTCTACTGCTTTCTATAATACCGTTTAATGGATGTTTTTAGAAGGAGGATGGGAACTAGGTCTGTGCGGTAAATCAATATTAAGCATGAGCCCAACGACCTCTAAAAGGAGGAGGCCATTTCGTCGCCCCTTCTTAGAGCAGTCTGAACCACGAGCAGGGGACGTTAACTTAGACGAAAATAAGGGAGAGGAAAACCTTCCTAAGAAAACTATTGGCACTACTTAGATGGATTTCCCGTGGTAGATGTAATCTGTGAAATGCTGCATGTGACATGTAAAGAATTCATAATTTTTTGTAATAAATTCATTACAATATTTTAAGTTTAGTATTTTCCAAATCAGCTTTTTCTATTATAGTGCTGAAGGGACGCTAAAATGATCCAATTTAGTAAGCGACTTAATTTAATAAGTAGATTCTCAATCACATTAGTGTAGAAGTTTACTATACGATGTCATGGTATTTTAGAGTTGCTATCACGGAGACGGCAGGAGTATACCGTCATAATATTTTGATCACAAATTCTGTTATGCAGTCATATTGGTGCGAGGATGTACTCGGAAAATAAACTTGTTCAATTCATGTACTTTAGAAAACGGTATTTGTTGAAAAGTATTTTTTTTTGTTTTAACAGATTGAAGTATTTCTCAATTGTTAATTAGAATGATTAGTGAATTTATTTTGCTGTAGGCGTGGAAAGTTGTTTTCGTTTGAATATACACTACCGGACAAAAGTTTGAGACCACTATAAAAAAAAATTAAGAAAACAAATAAATGTCAACATATTTAAATCATTATGAAATACAGTTTTTATTTCCATGTTATACACAATATTTAAAATTAAAAAATTACGAATACAAAAGATAATACTAAATTACTAAAGAAAATACAAACAAGAGAGTTTACACTGACTTTTCATCAAAATATCCTCATTTGCATTTTATTATTTGTTTTACCAATCTTGGCATGCGAGCAATTAACTTATTTATTGTCTCTTGCGAGATATTCTTCCAGCTGTCTTCTAAGGCATTCCACATGGCCTGCTGTGAAGAAGGACATTGTTCCCGAACGTTTCGGTCAAGTTCTTCCCACAAAAGCTCTATGGGGTTAAGATCGGGACTTTGGGGTGGCCATGTCATGTTTTCCAACACTTTTTCTGACTGTTTCTTGTCTAAATAGCCCCTACATAATTTTGAACTATGCTTTGGATCATTATCTTGTTGGAAAATAAATCCTTTGCCGATTAACTTTAGTCCGGAGGGAATAGCATTTTTCTCCAAAATTATTTTATACTCCTCCTTTTTCATAATTCCTTTAATTTGGACCAGATTTCCAGTCCCATAGCCTGAGAAACAACCCCAGACCATAACAGATCCGCCACCATGCTTGACAGTCGGGACTACACACTGTGGCATCATCTTTTCTTCGGCGGAACGTCGAACGAAAATTCTTCTTTTTGAACCAAATATTTCAAATTTAGATTCGTCACTCCAAAGTACTTTTTTGAAATCTTCTTCGGTCCAGTCTCGATGGGCTAGGGCCCACTGCAACCGTTATTTCTTATTCTGCGGTTTTAGAAGAGGTTTTCGAACAACAACGCGACCATACAACTTGGCGTCTCGCAATCGTCTTTTCACTGTAGACACTGACACAGGTTTTTCCCGAGATTTGTTGACTTCAACGCGGATTTCTGGGGCTGTTAGGCGTCTGTTTCGCTTGCTGGTTACGACAATAAATTTGTCTTCACTAGAAGTCGTAGCTCTTGGTCTCCCGGAGCGCGGACGATCTTGATTACTGCCAGTTTGTTTGTACCGCACAATAGTGCGATAAACACAAGTCTTTGATAACTTGAGTTGAGATGCAATCTCACGTTCAGATTTGCCTTCATTATAGAGAACAACGATGGCAGATCGCGTTTCGATACTAATTTCGCAAACTTTTCCCATTTTAGAGACGTCTTGACTGTAGGAATCACAAAATCAGACTAACAGCGGATATTCGTAGATAACCATGAAAATATCGGGTTAAAATAAACTTAAAAACATATTTTAAAAATATAGAACAATCGCATTGTAAGATGATGTAAAAAAAAACGAAGTGTCAGCTGCGGTAATGAGGTAATAAAATTTTTACAATCGATTATCGGACTAGCTCTTCTTCGGCTCACATTGCAGTTTGGAAACAATGCTGGTTTATAGCCCTTTCCTTGGCTTATATACAAAAGAATTAGCATTTAGGCAATCTTTAAAAACAATAGAATATGCAGGTGTGCAGATTACTTTTTATCACCAATATTTTAAGAATATTTACTAATAACAAAAATCTTTTATTAGTGGTCTCAAACTTTTGACCGGTAGTGTAGGTGTATACGAGACCATTATACCGTAATTAATAAAATAATAATAATTAATATCTGTTTACATTGGGTGAAGATATCGTGTGACACACTCGTTTATACACAAAAAAATACTTGTGTCTTTTGAAGCTGGTTAAAATATTGTATTAAGTTGAAGTTATCATAATTCGGTTTCTTTTGTCTGAATAATCCATTGTGAGGTATACTAGTACATTTCTGTGTGTCAAAACAAAAAATGTTTACGAAAATCATCGTTTATCCGCGTGTTCGGACATCGCAATGTCGATCGAGTTGGTAAATATTCCCATTTAAATATTAATAAATAAATAATAGGCAAATATTCACACACTATTTTATAAATGTCTGCTCGGGCCGGGATTGAACCTGATACCTTTTCTCAGCAGGCAGAGTAACCACGAACTGGATTACGGTCTCGGTAATAAAATATACACTGTAGAAATCTTGCACATTTTCTGTCAAATGAAATAGTAAGAATACTAATTACATGCGAATAGGAAACGGGCTTAATAACATGTAAACGGGCCAAAATCCATGTGTAAATGAAACTTCGCTATCACAGATCCGACTAATAGTATCTTTAAATTAGACTAAGTTGACAATGCTCAGAGTACAAAACTTCATTTAACTTTGTACACGGGGAGTGGCAAACATATTAGACTTTACACCTAAAGGCATATAGAGTATGGAAGGAAAGATATCACTGATGAAATTAGGAAAGAAGCCGTTTGCGAAGCGGTAAGTAAGTTTATTTTAGCAAATGCTGGAGGAAAAGAGATGTTGAAGATTATGAGAGGCTAAGTTCAGGTCAGACATACTAGTAAGTCAAAAAAATAATCTCGGCAGGAGGAGGAGAATTGTTCGTCACAGTTTATGAAAATGCAATGAAAGCGCCAGAACCATGAAAGTGAAGGATTGTATATTATTATACATTAGGCATGAGCTCGTGATGTATCTTGAAGGAGGACTGGATTGGATTCCAGGGTTGTCGAAGCCACATGTACTACAATACCTGTTCATTTTATTGCTGAATTGTGTAGTGGACTTCCGTTCCACAGCATCAGCTTTATAGTGCACCATTAGTTATATAAATGTTCGCTAACATTTTAGTGCACTTTAAATGCATTCGGAATGTTTTTAAATGTGCTTCCGATTTGCAAATAGTCGATAAAGCACTTTGATGTTCGATCGGGAATCAGTTTAAGCAAACTTGCTCACTGGAAAGGCTTGCTCGAAGAATAATACGAAGTAAAGGAAGGATCGTATAATTTTGTATCTAAATTAAGAAAGTTTATATGTACTGACAGTTTTCGACCCATAATAAGTTCGTACAATACAACAACAAGCAAGTACAAACGACTTTAAATGTACACTATTTTTACTAGTATTATATTCTTCTTACTTCTTAGGTAATATTATTCATAAATAATAAAAAATTAAGCAATAATTCTGTGAATCGTGATGAGAAATATTCATTCAAGTATACTTTTGACTTTGTAGCTGAGGATTTGGGACTTATCCTTCAAGGGGTTGAAAGATGAGTGTCAAAGCTTGTTTAGCTTACGGTTTATGTAGTGTTTTCCAAGGCACTAGGAAGAAGGTGGCAACACCCAGAGATCTTAGTGTGCATAGTACGTAATGAGACTTCTCGCCGACTTTTCACATCTAATAGAATCACAAGAAAATAAAAGGTAAAGACAAAGGAAGTATCCGTACAACGTGTTCAGTTCAGTTTCTTCAATTGCGGAACCGCGATGAGCATATTGATCATATTATTTTTATGGTAATCGATTATATTCACTGGCATGTGCTTGTGGCAACGCAAGCTTAGTAATTTAAAAATCGGTGTTATGTTCGAAGTATCTGGGTTGAAATCGCCGAGACCTCTAATTGTGATTGTATCCGAAAATTATTATTACTATCAAAAGTTTCGGTGAATAAAAACATTTTAGGAAACCCGCATAATTCAATGTTCTTTATAATATTTTCAAAGTCATCCAATCTGTCGCACTCGGTCAGCGTAGGCCATTACCTCAACTTGTCTCATTCTGATAGGAGACTCAAACCCATTTACTAGGTCAGTTATTGGTTGAGATGATGATATTCACGTGCATTTAGGGAAAATGGCCCGTCTGTTGTTATATTTAATTCACTTCCGCTACTACAACTGCGTCGAGCTCAAGATTTTTTGTTTATCCCTATTATTCTATCGTGGGATCGTCCGCTGGAGCCGGGTCGGGTAGAAATCAACAAAAAATGTAATCATTCATGTAGACCACAGCAGGTATCTTCATTCTCTAATTAATTATCCGTACTTAACTCTGACATATCGCAGCGCGATTTATTTCTTTGTATTACTACTGTCTGGTTTGTACCTGACTTGGTTTTGCTTCCTGAAATATAACCTTAATAGTAACCTTACTTGATATTTATTACTCGTTTTTTATCAGGCATTATATATATTTTTTTAAATATTCGCCAGGTCCATACACTGAAATATTCTTTGTAAATGTATGGGTAAACATCGAAAATTCGTGTACCTACAATTACTTAAGGTCTTCGCATTCAGTCAGACTTTATTTTTTTTTTGCGCCCAGAAGATGGAAAATGGGCTACCCTCCGGAAAAGCGCGGGAGGGGGGTGGTGAATGCTCATAGCATACCAACGCAGCCGGCTGCGCTGGTTATGTGGGACTCCCGAGAAACCTAGGGGCCTACCCACTAAACACTACCCGAGTTGGCTTTGGCCTTGTGGCCTCTAAGCCATCATCTGAAGCGACCCATCCTTAGAGAAGGAAAGGGTGCTAGCGGCACTCCCGAGGGAGCATACGCTTGTTGTTAACACTGAAGGTGTTGTCGAATGGTGAGACTATGTGGCATCTTAAGGACGCTACTAACTGTTACTATTTGAGTTCTTGACTATGGCTGCCAGGCGGCGGCCCAAGTCAGAAGATATCTTGTCGGGGGGATCTGTGAGAACGTTTCTTGGCCTTCGGATTTGGTGGCCTGTAAGACTAGGGGCGGTGTAGTCCGCTGCCTGTCTGATAAGAGGATTGGTATGTTCCTCTGAGGATTTAAAAAATGCTGTACAATAGTCTTTAAAAGATTTTTGGATGGTCGGAAGTTGAAGATCGAAGTGCAGGCCGGCGTTCCTCACGCACCAGTGAGCGTTGGTTGCTTTCCTGCAAAAAATGTTTTGGACGACTTGGATGGGATAGAGGACTTTGGGATCGGCGTGTGCGAAGACAGGGGCGGCGTATGACATCACCGGCCGTATGCAAACCTTATAGAGCGTTCACTTGCTTCTGAGGGACATCTTACTATGCTTTCCCAACAGACTGTTGAGTCGGCCCATATAAAATCTGGCGGAGTTGGTGACTTTACGAATGTGCGGTCTGAATGTCAGTCTGGAGTCGAGTGTTACTCCTAGGTACTAGGTTGTGGTTTCCCACGGGACAGGGGTGCCTAGCAACCGGATGTTAGGTTCGTCTTGTCTGTGTCTGGTCTTGTGGTGAAAACAAACCGCGGAGCTTTTCTCCGCGTTGACTTCGATTCGCCATTTGGCGAACCATTTTCCTAACTCGTCAACTGAGTGTTGGAGTCTGGAGAGGACCGAATCTAATTTCTGTGATTGATAATATAGGGCAGTGTCGTCTGCGAATAGTGATAGTTGTACTCCGTTTTTGGGATGGGAATGTCGTTCACGTACGTTAAAAATAACAAGGGAGCTAGTACCGAGCCCTGTGGTACCCCAGCCGCTAGCGGGCATGGGGAAGAAAGTACTCCTTCGTGTCTGAAACGAAAGGAGCGGTTTTGTAGGTAGGAAGCGACCAATCGAACAACGCGATCTGGCAGCCCTAGGTAATGAAGTTTGAGAAGGAGTCCTTCGTGCCAAACTTTGTCGAAAGCTTTGGCAACGTCGAAGAAAACCGCGACTGTACGTTTGCGTTTGGGATAAAAACCGCTTAGAATATATTCCACTATACGATGGATTTGCTGAGGGCACGAGTGCTTGGCACGAAAACCGAACTGTTGAGGGATGATTATATGATGAGGATGATAAACCGCCTACTGGGAAAATAAGGTTCCTTAGTCTTGTCAGTATGACTCGTTCGAAAACTTTCCCCATAGCCTTGAGGAGACTGATGGGGCGGTGGTTTGACGGTATGATAAGAGGTTTACCGGGTTTAGGAATTCCTATGACGATTGCATCATTCCAAGCGGTTGGGAAGAAGCATTGATGCAAGCAGGCGTTGAAAATGAGAACTAAGAGAGAGAGAACCTGCTCGGGGAAGTGTTTAAGCGCGACGTTAGAGATGCTGTCGGCTCCTGGTGTTTTGCGGGGTTTAAGACCCTGGATAATATCTTGAACTTCGTCAACGGAAACGACGATGGGCTCAGTGGTGACAGGGAGTGAGTTCTTTTTACGGACCTCATCCTCTACTGATTCTATGTGTGAATGAGCGCATGGTTGCGAACTGGGTGAGCATTGGGAAGCTATATTGTCAGCGAAACATTCGGCTTTACCGACGTCTTCAAAGGCGATACTACCGTCGGGACGTGATAGAGGCGGGTTGGTAGGTTGGGCGCCTACTCGGAAGGCTTTCGCCACCTTGTAGAACGCCTGATGGGAGGGTTTGATCCCCTCCATGAGGGAGTCCCAATTGGAGTTCCTCATTTCGGTGAGACGAGAGCGAACACGTCGCTGGAGAGCGTTGGCACGCCTCCTATATGTTGGAGTGGGGTAGAGTGCGGCCCTTCTAAGGGCTGCATTCTTGGCTTGAATGAGATTCCTGACATCGAGTGGTAGTTTTCGGTTTGGCACCTCGACTACACGCTCGTTGTCTCGGAGAGATGTTTGAACTAAGTGCGTTAGGGAGTTGACCGCTGAGTCTATCCTTTCCGTATTGATGAAGTAATCTGAGTTGATGGTAGCCAGTGGTGAGCCGGCGGCATCGAGACCTGTTACTAGTGATTTTTTATATCCTTCCCAGTTGGTGAAGGTTTTAGTAGAAGTGGTTGTATCGGTGGCATAAGGCCCGAATTTGAGAGAGACCGGCCGGTGGTCAGAACCTAAGTCGTTGAGCGTTTCGATCGCTCTTAAATTAAGCGCGACTCCTTTAACTAACGCTAGATCGATGATATCCGGAGAGTTGAGCGCGTGATCCGGGTAATGAGTAGGGGAGGAAGGACAAAGGACATCGACGTCCCGTATTTCTACGAATTGTCTAAGTTTGACTCCGTTCGCGTTGGTCGATCGGCACTTCCAGTCCGTGTGTTTGGAGTTAAGATCTCCGAATAAAATGACCGAGTCTCCTAGTGAGAGTAGGGCCTCTAAGTCCGAGTTTAAAAGCGGAGCTCCCGCCGGTTTATATACGGACGCTATGATCAGGGAAGGATGCCCAGTCATACCTAGCTTGCAAATAGTGGCTTCTAAGTTAGTGAGTGTTGGAGTCTCAATAGGGGAACATTGGAGCGACTTTCTAAAGTAAATAGCGGTGCCACCACTTACGCGGTTTGTGGTGCCGCCGGGGCATCTTTCGGTTCTGTTTTGTCTGTCGTTACGTATGAGATTGTACGAGGGAATGGATAGGCCCTTGGTGTGGGCGGGTTTTAAGAAAGTTTCTTGAACTAGTAGTAAGTCCGTGGCGTTGTTGCGAACGAATTCCTTTAATTCAGGTATGTTGGAGCGGAGGCCGCGCGTGTTGAATGAGACGAGCGAGATGCCCTTGGATTTGGTACGAGCGGTGTGACTGGATGGCGCACTGAGAGCTTGGGCCATTATAACGATGTTAATAAATGGCTGTGCTCAGCGAGCGCTAGAAGGCGCTGCTGTGGTGTGGTCGCCGCCCGTATCTTGCGGGCCAGGACGGAAATTTCCGCTATGTCGACGTTTTGGATGACGTCGTAAACGAGCTTCATGTCCTCGGCCAGGGACGACTTGCCATCTGGTTGCGCAGGTTGTTAACGCGAGGTTCGGCCTGTATCCGGTCCCGCGGGGCGGCCGGGGCGGGGCGGGGAGCAGCTACGGTTGTCGTGGTCGTGTCAGTGCGTCTCCACGAGTTAAAATGCTCGGGTCTAGGCGGCGCGATAGGCGTTCTCAGAGGAGGGAAGTTTTCGACGGTGTTCGGCGGAGGGCCAGATTGAGTGTTTCTCCAAGACTTCCGTGCGGCAGTCCTGGATGGGACGGGGCGGGGAGCTCTGGGGTAGCCACGGTAGTTGGCCGGGTGGCCGGCTTGGCCGCAGAGAACGCAGGCCGGAGGCGACTCCGAGTCGCATGTGCGCGAGCACTCTTTGGTGCTATGGGGCTCCAGGCACTTAACGCACCTGGGGTTGGCGGAACAGTTCGTCGCTGCATGGCCATAGAGCTGGCAGCGATGGTATTGACTGGGGAAGCCGCGTCTATGCGGGGGTTCAGCTTTGATGAAAGATAGACCACAGATGGTCATGTCGTTTCAGTCAGACTGATAGAGACTTGGTTTTATGGTAGCGACCGGGCATATATTTCACCTGGTTGCTACCGGTACAGATAAAAGGTTCCTTATAATATTATCTGCAACTGTAACAACTAAATTAAAACAGTAAGTAATACTAATTACTCGTACTATTAAGTCTCTTTAATATCTTAATTAATTTAATGTAAAATAATAAGTACACTATTTCTGAATAATCAAACAAGACGAGTCAGTTTCGGAAATTTCTAGTGTAGATCGTACGGCACATATAAAATTAAATCGCCATTATTATAAAAGCCGTGTCGCAGATGGCATGAATACACACAAATTAGACATCACATCACCATGACCCGAGAACTGACGATTATCTATCACATAAACGTTGAAATCGAAATTAAAATCGAATCCAGAATCTCTCGCTCAGCAGGCAGGGTCAATACCAACCGGATCAATTATTAGTGAATGATTTGACTTTATTCGATGGATAATAATACCAAAATGGTATTTTTGTGTCTTTGTCTGTCTATCTGTGTGATGAACATATAACGCTATAACCACTAAACAATTTAGATGATTCCTTCCATATTTTTTTATTAATTTAGGATTTTAGGATTTAATTTAGGAATTTAGGATTTTTATTAATTTAGGATATTATAAATATAAATCTCGGAATATGAGTTAAATAGGAATTAAAAGAAACTTAAAAAATTTAAGAGAGTTATATGGTTTATTACTCTATTACGATCTCATGAACTTTACTCACTTAAATCTTATGAACTCATATTTATTATTTTTTATCTTTCATCCATCTTGTAAATACGGTCAAAACATCTGAGTACTATGTATGCTTTTTAAATCCTGTTTAATTGTAGTAAATAATTTACATTTATACCAGCAATGTTATGGAGTTCCGTAACCGTAACCGAAACTATCGGATATCCGAAATAATATATTCGAAACCGTAACTGAATTCAATAAAAATTTCAAATTATTTCGGATAGAGTCAAGAGTCTAGATGGAACATTTTATGACAGATTTTCGCTGTCTGAGGCGATACACTAGCCGTATCGATTTTATTTTTAGACGTCTATGTTATTTAATTTTTAAGGTTTTCATTCCTTGAGTATAATACCAAATAATACCTAGAAAGTTAAACTGTTACCTTGTAAATATATTATATTATTTTACAAGTCCAAATCATCTACTATCCGTATTACCGAAATTATCCGAAACAATTGAATAATCCGAAATAATTTCATATCGGTAACCGAAGCCGGTAAAAAATTATTCATATATCCGTATCCATATTCAGATTCGAAATTTCATATCCATAAAGTCCCTAATTCATGTATTAATCTGTAGTTGATAGTGCCTGGCCAGCACAGGGTCCCGGATTCGTGTCCCGATTGAGGAGATATTTGTACGTTTGTTCAGACAAATGTTTGTCCTCTGTTATTACTGTTTTGTATTTCGATTTGCTAGAGATCCTCCTGGGGTGTTATTGTGCTAACATTTATTTATTTGTGTGTACGGTTCGAATACGTATGTTATTTTGGCACCTAAAGAGTTTGTGGTACCTATTACGTAAACTTTTTTATCTGTGAGAATACTAAAGACCAGTGAAATCTTCAACAAATAAAAAAAAAAATCTACTGCGGTTCGTGCAAAAGAGGTATAAAGTAATATTGTTAATTGCCTTTAGCCAGTATAGCCCGTAATCGCAGTAACGTCACGAACCGTGTTTTCGGCCATAACTATCTATACTGTGCCAAATCATTACAACTTTCTACGTCGTACTTGCAGTGCAAATCCTTTGATCCTCTTTTCCAGATGAACCTTAGTTACCAGTTAAAACTGAAATCGAGTTATAATCATATAATGGTTTATTTATGTACGTATATGTGTAGATGACTTACTAGTTTTTTTTTACTTAATTAATTCAATTCTACATTAAATTCCCGCGTCATGGTAAGTGGCGATGAGGTTTGAGATAGTAGAGTATGGTGTTGATGGTAAAGCGTGCTGTCTACGTAAAAACATAATTCACTTTAATTAATTCTAGGTATTCATCACGAAAATAGTCTACGCACTGGCTTCACTGCTCTCGGTAGACTTTATGCATAACTCACCGGTTTTCTCATGATAATTCGTATATCGAGCACGTGATCATTTATAATTATTCCATATAACCAACGTTTTATAAAATACAGAATAAAATAAATGTTGATTAGGACAACAATAAATAAAATAAATAAACATGATGGTTCCGAGTTGTGTGATTCAAATCATAAGCAATAATTCCAAATTTGTATCATAGACATAAGACGTAAATTGAGGGGGAGTCGATTTATGTGCTTTTTTCCTATTTTTTATTATATTAAAACATGATGGATATTTCCGAAATGTTTTGGAAGTAACATTAAGTTGAAGGTTTATGAGCGGCGAGCCTTACGCGTGCTACGAACCGACGAGATGTGAAAATTATGCGGGCGCTGCCCGTCGCCATAAACATTTGCTCTACTTCTAGCTAAAGTGTACCACTACAAGTTTGCACGGTGGAAATAGCCTTGGGAACAGTTCCTCAACACGAGATTAATAATATCTTACGTAGCGGAATGTGGCTTGTGGTTTCCTAGCCGAGGCACACATAATTAAATGACAAATAAATTATTGTTCTCGTGTTTTTGTTTATGTATGCGAGGAGTGTGAGTTGTGTCAGCGTGTAAAAAATTTAAATTTTTAAAATTCCCATCACCTGAGAAAGTGGACTTAATGGATGTAATGTGGTTTTAAGATGTATTTTATCACTTCACATGAATTCAACATTAATTAACATTAATCACAAATGAGATGAAATAGAAAACAAAAACCAAAGAACACCATCAAAAAGATTGAGCATTTCCGTATATATTTCTATGGATGACAATCTGTATTTAACATACATACATAATAACATATTTCGAAGAAAAAAGAGAGGGGGAATATTAATTCGTACACCGCGTTATATGCAAAGCAATGTTACTTGTTGGTTCGAATATAGCTGATAAAACTTTGTATTACGAACAGCGCATTATACTTAGGGCTGCGAACATGTGTACGGTGCTTTTAGAGCTGTTATAATGTAAAGTTTTCACCGATATATTCATGATAGGTATTTGCGTATGTAACTCACCCGTGCACTATGTTATTATGACAAACAACTTTTGACGTAACATGTTACTTGTTAGTTCGAACATTAGCTAATAAAAGTTGGTATTGAGAACATCTCATTATTATCACACGGCTGTTAACATGAATACGGTGCTTTTATGCGCTACTATTTACTTCGTTTTTATACGCCAACAAAAACTCCACTAATGAAACATCAAAGGAGAGTCGTAACGAAGTTCCGTAATACGATCGGAAACTGACTGAGTCTGTATTTGATTTTATCGAGAAAATCTGATTTTATCATTAACTCCGTGCTTAATGCAAATTGGTAACTATAATGTTTAAGGAAACTGTAATAGACACGAAAGTTTGAAAAAGAAAGCCGGGTTCGTAAAAGTCAGGCAAAAACTGATATTAGAATGAAAGGAAGAAGAAAGTGCCTATTCAAGCACGGCAGCAATTTTCTTTAATATTATTAATTAATTCTATTAATTATTGCAGTATTCTTCATCTTAGCAATACAGAAAACCAAATGTAAAACATGTACAAACGTAACACATCCTATGGCAAAAAGCACATTCCTCAACAATACGTTACGGCATGTAAATACTGGACCGGTAATTATTAGTGGTGTCTTTTGTTCATAGTAATCCATAATAGTATATTACAAATTGTAGTATGAAAGCACTCATACGAATTGTGTCGATTTTAAGCGAGCGGCCGATTTAAATCCCACGTTGGGTGCCATCGGGTGCCATCCAACGAGTGCTTCACGAATCTGCACTGGAATTAGGTGGTAGAAAACGTTACAGGCTTTCTGAGTTATGTAATATATTTATTTATATT
Organism: Megathymus violae; assembly: GCA_003671415.1. NCBI lineage: Eukaryota > Metazoa > Arthropoda > Insecta > Lepidoptera > Hesperiidae > Megathymus > Megathymus violae. The sequence goes on along the minus strand of PDGT01000009.1, from coordinate 4,260,419 downwards.
TTATTTATATTTTATCCGATTGTTTTAAAATACTTTATAAATATTTTCTTTGTTTGTGGTATGAACTATGAATTTCTTGTAACTCATTCATCTCATGCAAAGGAATCTATTTCCAACTTTTAAATGGAAAATCGATAGATTTTAAGTAAATGGTTTTTTGTATGGAATATAGACGTCTCTCGAACAAAGACGTAGGTACGTACTTGAACCCGTAGTTTAACGATCACGGTTGTTACCAAGTGGGCGTTATATTCTCGAGAGCGCTTTGCTGACAAAATCTAATACAAATCTCTTTCTGAATCTGTATTACAGTGATTTTGCTTAGATAAGTTAAATTTCATAATCATCGGCGTATTATACAACAAAGTTACTCAAGTTTTGTAGACTTTAGAAAATTGCGATGTACTGGGTGTTTTCTTTTGATATTTTAATAAATGAGAGGCAATTTTAGTCCCAGTAATTTTATTTCGTTTGCCTTTTGTTCTATTGTCAAACAACATAGACTCGCTTGAAGTATAAAAAAATTAGTTACCTAATGTGCCACAACAAACGTAGGTGTTATATATAAATTAAGTACTCTCTTGACTTGCTTCGGTGAAGAAATATATTGTGAGAAAACCTCCATAGCTTAAAGATCTCCATAATGCTTACAAAGGTGTGTGAAGTCTGCTAATTTGCAAGTGATGTACTCTTCTCATTGTTAGAGGAGTCCCGACAGTGGGACAATATAGCTTGTAATAATGATGATGAATTCTGCTCTTTAATAATAGTTAATCACTTATTTATTTCGTTTGTTACTTAACTTCTATGGCTTACTTTAAACATATTTATCGTTATAAATATTCTATATTTCTGAAATGGGGCAAGAAATGAAAATGCCCTGTGTTGAAATATGAGACATGTTTTGGGTGTTACAAAAATGGTGAAAGGTAGTTAGATATCTGCCAATGCTGACATTCTTATTGACATAGAACGCATTAGACATAAACCAACATTGGAGTTATGTAAAACGATTTGAAACTTTACGATGTAATCCTCTTTATTCTTGCGTTCAGGTCAAGGTACCCAGGTCGCCAATTCCGTTTCTACTTGTGTTTGCTGTAATTGAGAAATTATTTTTATTTTCAGACTGCGTTTATCTACGCAGTGAGTTACCGCTAGTGCTTAAAACACCGCACGAGTTATTCTCTAGAGACTTTACTCAAACTCCGCGATCCTCTGCAGCGGACAAATAAAACCTTAATATGGTTATCAAAAAACACCAGTGTGCAGTCTGCGCATTATGTTTTCCAGCTATTCCTTTGTGTGGTCCTCCGTTGTGGGTAGTGTAAACAACGAAGCTCTGTAGTGTTTTCGTCTACGCTCCATGGCTCTTAAGTTCCTTATTTGCGGAAAGAAAAATATTTTATTGAGTCCCTTTATTGTTGCTTTGAACTCTTTCCTGATACAATTTCAACAGCGTTTCAGTGAATGCTTATAAATGATCATATCTTATAAATGAACATATCTTATTAAAACTATTTTTTAACTGTTTACTAGAAAACTGAATAATTAAAAACATATATCTTTTATCCGTAATTCAGTCGAATTCAGTCGAATTACAGTTAAAAGATATATGTTTTTAATTATTCAGTTTTCTAGTAAACAGTTAAGAAATAGTTTGAATAAGATATGTTGTATTGAATCTGAAATGTCATATGAACACAAGAATTCACTTATATTGATATTGTAGAGCGCTTTTATTAGGTTCACATGTATGTATATAAATTTAGTTTATTACAGATGTTAAAATTAACTTAAATTTTACACATGTATTAAAAATCAATGACTATACAGTTATTTTATAACTTTGATCTGGTAGTCTCACTAGCATAAAATTTGTCTTAATAAAACATTTTGTTCTTATTTGCTGACCAATGTCGTGTATAACATCCAGATGAAATGATAAAATCAAAGTTTTAAATTTTGAATAATACAGTTTTAGAATGTATACTATCCACTAAAAAAAGTATTTAAATAATTGTACTCGTATTTGGGCGAAACAGGGTGAGGTAAGTTTTTCAAGTTAAGAAGTTAGTCAAGTTTCACTTTTGCAGTTAAGTTCACGAAATTTGGGAGTTTGTTGATCGGCTAAAAATAAATAAATATTCTGTAATAACAATAATACTTCACAAGTTTTGGATATTCGTCCCCAGACGGTAAGAAATAAGGAATAAAAGTTAGTGTGATAGTCCAATATTTTAACGGTATAAATTCATAGGAATCGGTATTTGAACTTTAATATACTTAAAAAAAATCCTTATTTTTTTTTATTCAATCTGTTGTCTTATAAAAGCTTTTATAAAATTCCTAGACTGGAGCTTAGAACAACTTTAGTTGAAGTTTTCTTCAGTAAGGTTAAGGTTGGAAGCAAGCTCTGTTTGATGTAAATATACTCGTATATATATCCGGGTGACCGCACCACCCAAACTATTAACGAGATTTCCACCCAAATGGTAGGTACTCGTGAACAATACATGTCGTAAACGACTAAGTTAATCCCTTTTAAATGGCCCCCAAGGCATTATATGGGGTCTCGCATCTTTCCCAAGTAACGCTGTGCTGTTAGTGTTTATATATTTATCAGTGAACCAACCGTTTCTACAAGCGCAGTAGAATTATAAAATAAAAAGAGATGTGGTGTCGTGGGACACCAGGTAGGAACGAAGTTCCTTCGGCTAATGTAGAATCGACACAATTTGCAAAAAAAAATCGTGCTCAATTTTATGTAGGTTTTCTTGATTTTTCTCTTAAATTTTGCTGATTAGTTTTTATTTAAGTACAGGAAAGTATTTAGGAAATTCAGTATTTTAGGAAATAATAAATTACGTAAAATAAAAAAAAATCGTAATTCAAATTATCAACTAAAATAACAAAATATTATTATTCTAGGTAATTCTTATTAATCAGTCTCGTCATTAAATTCTATTGCTGAAACTATTGGCTTGAGAAAGAGAAAGGTATTATACACTACTCGCTTGTGTATACGACTGTCGCGCCTGCGCACGTCTCATTTAACGGTTTTATTCCACGGACTTTTTGTTACGGTTATACTATCACATTTTTTTTAGTTCGGTCGCGCAGCAAAATCCCTATTTCCTCCAAGCCTGCCGTAAGAAACTTCGTTCCAATATGTCTCTTTATTTTTCTCATTTAACGGTTTTATTCCACGGACTTTTCCTTACGGTTTTACTATCACATTTTTTTTAGTTCGGTCGCGCAGCAAAATCCCTATTTAACGGTTTTATTCCACGGACTTTTTCTTACGGTTTTACTATCACATTTTTTTTAGTTCGGTCGCGCAGCAAAATCCCTATCTCCTCCAAGCCTGCCGTAAGGAACTTCGTTCCAATAGTTATCAAATATTGTGGACAATGAGTACACAATCTCATAAGCGTAAACATAAGAAACGTGATAATAAAACAAAGGTACATACATAAAGTATAAAATAAATTCGGAATCTTCTTCCAGTTCTTGATTTTGTTAATATTTGATATCTTGCCTTAACTGAGGCAATGAAATAAACTTGTGCACATCCATAATATTTGCATAAGGTGCATATTGGGTTTAGAAAAATATGACCACGTTTCTGAATATTCATACTTCACTCAAACAGCTCCCAGCCCAGCTTACCGAAATGTTCACATTTTGACAGCTTTAATGATAAAATCTTCCAGTCTCCAATATTTCAGGCCAGATTTAGTACCTTTGTTTATCTCACAACTTTATACTTCGGTCAACTTATAAACTCCGGGACCGTACTCCTTTACATTTCACCTCCTTCTATCAGAAGTACTTCCCTGTATCAGACGTCCGCCTTTGGAATCCTCTAACCTAGCCTATTCGACGATCTGAGTCCCTACAGTCCTTTCAAAATAAGTAAAATTACCTAAACAAAAATTTGCCAATTTGCCATGTTCCATAGTTCACCCTGTTGAACAACGACGAGACAATGACAGGAGTGCTCACGAGGTCACTGAGCTCTATCAACTATCTAGTTTAACACTTCCTGTAGTTACTAGTGCATACTACTATTTTCTTTACGTGGCTACCACCTTTTTCACACATACATCATGTATAAGTAATGTCGAGAATAAACCGAGTGTTACAGAGACCACCGACCTCCAACAGGAGGGACCTGGCTCCGTTGTCTGGTCTGTTGCACAGTAAGGTGCATCGCGAGCGCCTTGCACCCTATTTTAATCCCTTATGCTCAAGTTTCCACCTATAAATAAGTGAGAAGTTGATCAGAGGCATTAACGAAACTACTTTATTACCTCGCCTGTATAAAATGACCTGAGTCTGGGTTGCGTCTTGGCGAAAAGAAGGAAATGCATTATTCATGTTGCTCTAGCAAATGAATAGTTATAAGGTGTCAGCTATTCAAATGTTATCGCAATGAAAAATATAATATACCAGGTTATTTTACGAATAACCGTGTTTGAAAGTGTGTATTAAAGTTGCCTTTATGTAATTAATAAATAACATTAGTACTGGCTTGGTTCAACCCATTTCCGAGTCCATGATAATCGTATTGACATATGTAAAAATTTTTACAGTTGAGAAAAGCGCCGACCCCTGAACACGCTTTTAATATCAGTATAAGTAACAAATATATTCTTTTGAACTCTGGGTCATAAATTATTATTAATCTCAACCCACATAGTAACGTCATAAAAGTATAAATAAAAAAGTGTATAGTACAGTACTTTATATTAAAACATTTATTTATATTTCATGAGTACGCCTTTGTTCCACATTGCAGAACCGTTCGAAATTTCAATTATTAAAAGGTCTGCTCTGAATCCCGTTCTCTCGTTATTATTTCATGTTGAAAACATAGTTTGTAAATATTGAAATAAGAGCTGTTTAGCATTTAACACCATTGTATCCTATAGCAGGCGAAGTATATTTATGTATATACTATTATATACTGGTATCTATGCGATGGTTTTGGAAAAAAAAATATTGAAAGCATCGATCAATATAATTTTTATTGCCACCATTTAATTATTATATTAAGGATTAATAAACTCATTCAGTATTATTTTATTCTGTTTTAATAATTGTTTAGTTGCACAACGTCTGGAAATATGTGAAATAAGATAATTTTTGTAAATTTTTCTTGAATCTTGTTCTGTCATAAAATATAACATGAATGCGCTGGGGTATACAATGGTATGATATGTAATATCGATTTCTCGTGCCTGATTCTACACTCGCGTGCAACCGAATCGACTCACCCATACAAAATAGACAAACAGTGTGTTTTTGTTTAAAAAAAAATAAAAAAGTTTATAAAAGGTATTTTTTTATTAAAGCCTATTCTTTTACTTTTAAATTAACACATTTATCATTTTAATCCAATTACCACTTTGGAAAATATCGTGGCATGAACGTAAGTGCGTAAAATTTACTGCTTGCAGTACTAACGAGTTGCGCTGTGCCACCCCCTATATAAACCCCCGTAAGCAACGCACCCTTATCAGTCGCTTATCAGAAGTTGACCTGAACACATTTCCGTAAGATACGATTACCAGTTCGCCGCCACTATGGATACAAGACCAGAAGAAGTCGCTCAAATTGTCCTTTTGGTACAACAGGGCTTTAGCCAGCGAGAAGTCGCTCGTCGTCTAAATCTGAGCCAATCTGCTGTATCCAGGGTATACAGAAGGTTCCAAGAGACAAATTCTTACTCTAGGAGGCCAGATAACAGTCGGCGGCGGCGTACTTCTGAGAGAGACGACCGTTTTATCGTCTCTACAAGTCTCAGAGATCGCCATCTCACCGGTGTTGCTCAGTCAGTCAATGGACGGTTAGAAGACGGCTAAAAGATGCCAACCTGACTCCAAAACGGCCTGCCAAAGGCCCCAAATTGATTACAGCCCACCGACAAGCTCGCCTTGCATTTGCTCGCGAACACATCGGTTGGACGGCTGAACAATGGCGATCGGTCCTGTTCACTGACGAGTGCAGAGTGTGTCTGCATGGCAGCGACAGGAGAGCTCGAGTCTACCGGCATCCAGGTGAGCGATTTTCGCAATGTTGTTTCGCCGAAACAGTGTCCTATGTCGGTGGTTCGTGTATGATGTGGGCGGGCATTTCTGTCGAAGGAAAAACAGCTCTTGTTTTCATCCCTAGTGGAGGCCGAGGAGGCGGTCTGACTGCAGACCGATATGTGGAAGACGTTCTCCTTGAACACGTCTTTCCCTATGAAGGCTTCATAGGAGATGGCTTCCTTCTTATGCACGATAATGCCCGCTGCCATACAGCACGAATCACACGTCAGTTACTGGACGAAGTTGGTATTGAGACCATGGACTGGCCGCCACTCAGCCCTGATCTTAATCCTATTGAACACATATGGGACGAGCTAAAACGCAGAGTGCGGACGAGAAATCCAGCGCCTGCAGACATTGTAGAGCTAAAGACAGTGCTCGAAGTGGAGTGGGAGGCTCTCCCTCAAGATCTAGTAGTAAGGGTTATCAGGTCGATGGGGAACCGTCTTAGAGCTGTTATTAAGGCTAGGGGGGAGCAACACTAATTATCGATTTAATAATTTTATCATAACTTTTTGTTTTCATTTAATTTTAATTATCCTTTGCTTTTTTCACTAATTAAATTTTTGTTACCTTGTGAATTGAATTCGAATAAATTCGAAAATATTGCGCAGATTCTTGAGATTATGGTATCATTTTAAAGCCTATGAAATAAGCTTTCAAAAAATGTATATACCTATATTTTCTTTATTCTTTAAAAATATATTACACCATTTATGCATTTTGTAGAGGTGAGTCGATTCGGATGCACGCGAGTGTATAATCGATTGTTGTTTGACATAACGGTGACTTATGTTTGACATTCATAAATATACGTTCATACATTAATATCTCCGAACTAGATTTTACTGATTCGAGGACAAATGTATCTATAATATGAATGTGTGTGTGTGTGTGTGTGGGAATAATACCCGCAAACATTAATTCGGGTACAATTCGGTTAAGAAATCCGACTAATTAAAATGGATTTAATTTTGTTTATACTCACACTCAATAAAATTTTAACGATTGCTCATTAGATGTTAAATAGACATTCTGAGTACCGGAACGTATTGCCAGGTAGACATACCGACCGCATTACGTCATACAACAGTCATTAGGTTTGGTTGTCAGCGTTGTTTAGAAACAGAAAAGTCCTTACAGTATCCGTAGCTGAAATGTTTTTTCGTTGGTTGTAATCAGTATGCAGTTTCTAAACTGCAACTGTGTGACTAGGTAGTTACAGAACTACGTTGGAAATATGTACGCGCTGTGACCTACTTCCCATCGCAAACCCGCGGTCAGTTGAATGTCGCTAACGTACGAGATACTTTTATGTCTGATTTTGTATTTGCAAAAACTAAGCACCAACTCTGGCAAAGAGCCTGATAAGATACACTGGCTTATTTATTTAAAAAATATTAGAGATGTAACGTTATATAGTATCTAACATATATGTATCTTTTTGAACGACATAACTTTGAAAACTAGTACACTTATTTTCATACGGTTTTAATTAATATATAGTTATTCCCGAGGAAAGTTTAAGTGTAAAAGAAAAATATGGAAATAAATTGACACGACTGATACAAACGACTATTATATCGGATGCGGTTACTATTTTAACTGTAAAGTTCTCTTGAAGCAAAGCAAAGGCGGGTTATTATTTATTAGTTTATAAGTGAAAGATTAAAGTGAAAATTTAATTTACTTCTTATTATTTTTTATAACTCCGTAACTGTCTCGTGTTCTGCTGTTTTCTTAGAGTGAAAACGAATAAGTATTTAACATTTTTTATCCATCCATCCATACCAAAAGATGTGTTACAAGCAGGTACTTATATTAGGCAATAGTAATTTGTTACCTAATTAATTTTATAATCAGTTTTATTTCTAGATAATTACGATAATGTACGATATTGGTAGGTACAACCGTAAAATTTACGGTTAAAAGCAGGTTCCTCGCTACCATTTGGCTGGCAAGGCGTCGTTGATGCCGCTGATATTACGAGCGGCCGTGGGCAGCGGTAACCACTTGATGATGTTTTTTTTTACATTTTAAATGTAACGGATTATCACAATCAGTTTCACTGTGACGTGACCGTGACCGTCTCCATGTAATTGAGTCTGAATATTAGTATAAAATAAACAAATTGTGAGTAGCCGTCACAGAAAATATATAATATCCGCGATGATAAAAGTTGAAAATTACTCGTATTTAACATCAATTAGTCCATCTGCTCAATGATCGGCTATTTACATGCAGAAATGGAAATTGTTTGAACTACAAATTGAATTTGGAAATATACTTAATACTAATGTCATCTTCTGTGTATCACAACGTTTGTACGTATATAAATAAGGCTTGCATTCAAATGATCCCCTTAAGGTGTAACACAATCTATTGTAAGTGACTTAATAAATATTCGGACCAGCGATAAAAGGATTACTATAAATTTATTTATAATATTATACCTGCATGAATAAGGTTTTTCTTAGTTAATCCACTGTACTGTCTAGTCAAGCACTCACTATAACGAATAATTAAAAAAATTAAATTAAAAGTCCACACATCGTAGACGATACCAGGTATCTTATGGAGTTCCGTAACCAGCACCGAAACTATCGGATATTCGATATAAAAATATATGCGAAACCGTAAGCGAATTCGATAAACATGTTTCAAATAATTTCGGCTAGAGGCGAAGTCTAAATAAAACACATTATGACAGGTCTACGCTGGCCGAGCCGGTACATTGCCCGTGTCGTTCTCATTTGAGACAGTTTTTAGTATTCAATTTTTTAGTTATTGTTTTTATAATAATTCCTAAATCGAATTGTAATGGTATAACGTTCATTTGTCTGTAAACCTATTTAAGGTGTGTACCTAATAATTAAAGACAGTCTTATTACCGAGCTCTATCGTTTCATTTGTCTCCAAAACACGACCTTATATGGCGACCCTGCCATTTGAGACAAATCACGCGCGAGTCTGTTCAGTATAAATTGATAGGAAAAAGTTAAAATGGAGAAGTTTCTTATCTCTCGTTGCGCGCTATCCCGGTGGTGTAGTGAACAGTCGGTAATAAAAAATGGGGGGCTCACAGACTAAAGAGAAAACCATAGTAGCCCAAACGTCCGGTCCCGGTGGTGTGAACTCTGCTACCCAACCTTATAGAATCGACTTACTAGTACTATATATAATTACGATATTTTAAAGTACAATATCTGTCTCCGTATCAGAGAATATCTTATCACCTCTTAGACGGTAAAAAATCAATAATTAGGTCTTAAGCTTCAACTAAAAATTGTTGTCGAATTATCTGACACAGTACCGAGCGACTTCGGTTTCCATTCCGACCGGGGTAGTGAAACGTCGTTTGTAACTCGCTCCACGGTTCCTCGTAGCGGCTTCGGGAAGTAGATAATGCAATCTGCCAGTACGGTTGTCACATGTCATAAAGAACACAAAGAGAGATTGTCGTGGTTGCGACGCTACGACCGCTGGGAGCTTCACGAATGCGCGATACTGGTTGTTAGTGATGTCACACTCGTCTTGTATGTTGAGAAGTGGTTGTGACATTTTTAATACAACTTCGTATGCTCCACGTCCTATAGACTTCCATTAGATCACAGTGCACCTCATGCATTTATAAGTATCTTTTAAGTACTGTTTTAAACTTATCGAGAATTTAGGAAAACTAAGTAGCGTATAGTTTTTACATTATTATTATGTGATATGCACTGGTTTACTTCAAATTCTGTCGTTGTAGTGTTCTGTAAAATAAGCACTAAATTACTATTAATACGATTGAATAACTATCATTTAGCTAACAAGGAAATATTTAAAAAACTGACTTCAATTTAAAGAAGCTGAATGGAAAGGACTTGGTTTCATCCCTATTTTCCACCGTTAGGGGTGGTATTTTTTTCTTTTTTAATTTAAAAGGGACCAAACGGGAAGTGTACCTTCTGAAACAAAAAGTAATTTTCCAAATCGGTTAATAAATGACAGTTAATGACAGTTCTGAGGTAACAAACTAAAAAAATAATTCAAACGAAATAAGAACCTCCTCCTTTTTTGTAGTCGGTTTAAAAGTGGGAGTTATCCAATTCATATAATTTTCATGTGTCCTTTGGACACACACCAGTAACTAGATTCGAGTGTGTCTTCAACTCATTAACGGCCGCTGCAGCGCACGTGCCTGCTATTAACTGAGAAGGACCGGAGTGTACTATACCAGACGCTATAGGTGGGGATTGGACGTCAACATCAGCCTAGGAACAGTTAATTTTGCCCGACGACTTTCGACATAGCTTTAAAATAGACCAACACGATGGGTTATCAGAACTCTGTAAAACGTAAACGCTCAATAAATTTTGTCACCACAGATCACACAATTCCTGACTGCGTACGTTGCTTGAGTATGCGTTAATTTAATTAATAAAAATTGCATTTATCTTTGTTAATTGAAACGCAAAAATGCAGTTACAAGTACTATAATAACATCAATAAGGGTTCGACAGGTGATTAAAATAGGTTATAAGTCGATTTTAATTGACATAAACCCTTGGGTTGTAAGCGCGTAAAATTGACTTAACTATTGTGTCAACTTTTATTTCCAATCTTTATGGTTTATAATTAGGAACTACGAATGTACAATTATGTGATGTTTTCAGTAAACTGAATTGAATCGATTTTGTCAAGCTCTGTTAATGGACGAAAGCCCGATGATAGCTCTGCATTAATAAAACCATTACTGGCCATTAGGGTTAATAATACAAACCGTTGATTCGAAGCCGCATTTCAGATCATTTACGTGTGTGGTAAAGCATTGACAGTTTGTATTAGTGTTTCAACGTATATGTTTGTATTAACTTTTACTTAACTGACATTTTTACGGTATTAGGAAAAGCTCAGTAGCTAACATGAATTGTGTCGATATAGGTTTAGCTTTTGAATAAATGGGGGAAGCTCTTTAAAAGAAATAATAACATCTACGTGTGTCCGAAAATCATGTTTAACAGAGATGCAGTTAAAGATATGCAGTAGAAGAATATAATAGTATATAATATGATAATAGTTAAAAAGAATAACGGAGAATGCTATGAAAAGTAGCAATCGACAGACGGTAAATTTATACTTTACTACATAAAATTAATGTTTTTATATAATTATTCAATTTGAGGCTCCCAACAACAGCTTTTACCGAACTGTTGCAGAATAGTAGATTGTGTCAGAAGGTATCAAAATAATGTATTGCAGGCGAGAGCGATTGTATGAATCCAGAGCGAAGCGAAGGATTCTAAAGTAGAATCCTTAGCGTAGCGAGAAATTTGTATTTTCATCCCAACTTTTCGAAAAAAAGCCGAAGGTTTCCTCCATAAGAGCGAGCTAAATAGGTCATTTCGGCGCACTGAATAACGAAATGAGTCCAGATTGATATATATAATTCGAAAAGAGGCGAAGGAATCTAGTGTAAAATCCTTCGCTTTACTCTTTAATAAAACAACGCTCTTGCCCGCAATTTTTTATTAACAATAATTTACCGATAATACATTAGTATTAAAAATTAAATACCCTTTTACACGAGGTCATAAAAACTGTTTGTTGAATCGCATTATTTTAATAACTATTGTATCATTATTACAAGCATTTACAAACAAAATTACCTTTATTCTTCTTATTTTAAACTAAGGAAGTAAGTAAGTTTTACTTTTTGGAGAAATTAACTACCTAAGCCGAAGCAAAATCCAACTAGTATTTCTTAAGCCTAATACAGAGACCCAAGTCATCTACTTTGTTTTATACTGTAAAGGAACAAGCGTAGTCTGTGCTTACCTACCCGACTCATAACAAATTGAACGAAGCGCGTTCTTATTAACTTTTCAGTTGTGAACCATCACGAACAAATTGCACCAGCAATTAATTTTAACTGCTGCTTTATTGATGTTTATACACACCAGTCGTATACACCCTTCCCGGAATTGGTAATATTTAACCTGTCTTTTACCCGAGAACTGTTACAGAGGATTTTTGAAGAGTTTTTAGATCGAATCGTATTCTACAGTAATGAACACTGGAATATACTGCTTCATAACAATGTTATTTAGGTATGAGTTGATTTTATTGAAAGTTTCTTGTAAAGGATCAGAGTACGAAACATTGTGAGGACGTCTATTTTGAGGTGTAGGTATTATTTAACCTTGCGTCTCGCTCCTGTTCGTGGTTGATCTACTGAGTAATGAATAGGGCAATAGTGACGTAACTTTATTTGGATTGATAGATGATTTTGGTTCGCTGGGCTAGTCTGTATTATCAAGTCAATGCCTCTAGTACTCGTGTATGAACAGTGCATTTATCTAGGTTTTGCAATGAGGCATTAATGATACTCGTCCTCGCACCAACCAATCTGTTTTCATTAATTATGTGACGGAGCGATCCAAGTGCTTGGTTGTATTGACCAGTATCTTGAGACTTAGGAGGTCGAGTAGAGTTTATAATTGATATAAAGTTCAAAGCATATTTTTTTTTTATTTATGTCTATCTGTCCGTCTGTCCATATCTGGTTTCTAATAGTACTTTACTAATGCAGACTACACCGGTACCTCTATCGTTAAAGAGCTCTGAGTGAAGATAAGAAACCACTTTTAGATAAAACGTAAGGGTATCAAGTCCCTTACGGTTACTGCGACTTACTGCGCTGTCACGTGGAATTGGGTTTGTGTTAAATCAGCCGAGACAACTACGTTACCAGTAACATTTATTCTAAAATGGTGGATCTTCTCAAATAGATTTTTTTTCGTACACATTCGTATATATATTCGTATTCGTATTCGTATTCGTATCGTATATAATATTATATATATATTATATTATATATATATATTATATATATAATTTTCATTATATATATATTTACTGTAAGTTATTGAATAATAAATCAGTTGTTTGACTTTAGTGGTAATTTAGTCTTAACCGTTATTTGAAATAATATAAATAATAATTGGTAGTTAAACAATTAATTAAGTATTAATGGTTTTATCGCACAATCAATCACTTGCTTTAAAGTCTTTAAGGTTGATGAAGAACCTAGGTTAATCAAATTAATACCAGGTTATGAGTAAAGTATATTAAGTTACTTCTTCAAAAACCCACACGTACTTTGTATAAAGTTATTATATATATAAAGAGAAGATATCTGGTTTCGTTCAGCGAATTGGCGTTTTAAATGACAAAGCGTTAACTTGAGGCGTCATTACTCACGTTGAGTAAAACGGACTGTTACATGGTAATTGCGTAGTCGTATTATAACACAAAGCGGTTTTGTGCCTTATAATAACGTATTCGCTTTTTCACGCATTCTGAATAATCGAAGTCAAAAAGATAAAATTGCTCCTCAATTAAGGTGCGCTTGTTACAGAGGCTGATAATTTTTTATGTTGCCGCTAAAATTATAAGCTGTTCGTAACAATGGTGGGGAATATTAAAACATGATGTGCTTTGATGTTTAACGGGTTAACCATTTTGCGTTTAGCCAACATACTCTGCTCATGGTGCGTTCTTTTGATTTGACAGTGATGGCATGACACTTCTGATAAAAGTCGCTGGGTTCTGCGATACTCGCAAGCGGAATCACGGGCGCAGGACAGCTGTCGGAACCGTCTCTCCAAAATGAATGTATATTGTTTTTGTGCGTAGTGAGTGTTGTAGAGCTAGAAAGACAGAGTTACTGCTTCGTTGTCCGTCAACGTGTTGGTGACCAGATATATCGGATTTCCAAGGATGATCACAAATTATCATCGTTGCCTGTCTGTGTTAAAAAAAACGCTTTCTATTAAACGAAAGTATCATCCCTTTAAACTGTTAACTTAGCCCTTAGTTATGTTATGCGACAAGTAGGCGCCTAGACATGATTTCTGCGTCTGTTGGTCCCCAGTGCGTTGTTTACCCGTAGTCGACTAGCCATGGCGACGCCAGTATATACGATCAATACTCGTCCTCACTCTTCATCACATAAATTCAATGAATTCCAACTTAAACAATATGCTCCAACTTACAAAATTTTCGAAGTACGTAATTTAATTAACAAAGTATGTCGGAAGACTTTGTCGAGTGCGACAGTTGTGTGTTTTCAACTTTAATAATAAGCTTTACTTTGTATAATTAGTAAATGTGCTTTTTTATTGAAATTTTGTGAGTAAGAAATGTAAATAATGTAAAAAGTATATATGATCTACATTGGATTTGGTCCTGAAGTTCGGTCCAGGTATTGAAGGCAACGGTTTGTTAACTGGCATTTCAATTTAGAATTTCACTTCAATAATAAAGTTGTTATTGGTGACGTTCCAATGGTCCAGTTCCTGTGGTATCCTATGTAATTCCGCAATTTCGTTCAGACTAGTCTGGCACGCCAATTCGAATCATGCTTTAACAAAATTTGTCTGTCGAAACTAATACACTCTATCGAAAGCAGTGACGTGAGTATATTGCAATCTGTTCTACTACAAACAAGATGCTCGTCTAGAACTCAATTAATATAGGTATCGAACCATGATTGTATGAACCAGTGAACCTATTCCGGTGTGCCTGGCAGTTCACACAACCTGTCATTATGTATATTATAACCTTTCAATAATGACATAAGTATAACCAAGATGTCATTGTGTCTGAAATTAAACAAATACTTTCAGTATGTCTATTTCGTTAATGGCTTCCGGCAATGTTCTCGTGTTCCTTTTACAACGGCTGTCGTCTGTCGTGTTGGTTCACATAGAAATACGAAGATTGTCGAGAAATATTATTGAACGAGACGTTTTATAATAACTATATTTATTTTCTCTTGACACACGTCATATTGCGTATTATTAACTGTCATCGTATTGTAATCGACTTAACAAATTAATTGTCTAAAATACTAGTAGTTATTTGCGCAATAAGGAAGCAACGGTGGAAGTAATTGATTTTTTACGAAGATAAGTTAATGATTGATGACAGGTCTACCTTGTTGGCATGTGGTGATGAAGTCTATGATGTTGAGTGTACTCACTTATAAAAGCCTATGCACTCTCCTCTTGAAGATACCCACATCGTAAGTAGCCGGAGAACGCCGACGCTGGAAAGCTATTGCAGTCCTTTGCAGTGTGTATGCGGTATGACGAATGACGAAGCAAACCGCGTCATCCGTACCGGCGTGAAGTTCACTGCGTAACGATGAATACCTACCGTACGTCGTATAATTTATAATTATTTTTATCTATAATTGAACCACGAGCATAATAAGGGATTGAAGAGTAATTGTAACAAATTTACTTTAAAGAAAAACAGCTGCTGCTGTACTGAACAATACCAAATTCAAATTCATTTTATTTGTGTAAGTATGGTTTACAGATAAAGGTGTCTAGTACATGCATAGTTTATACACTTTGTCATTATTGACATACAAATATTTGGGAAATAGTCGTAATAGATTGAATATATCACTTATAATTGTACATTATTGTTATAACATATTATTGAAACATGATTATTGTGGATAATGTCCACATAAATATAATTGATACTATAATTAATTTCCATGATAAAATAATGAAGTAAATTTTAAACCTATCATTAAATTAATTGTTGATTTTATTATTTTAGTGTGTCTTCATGTCAGTAAAGAATTCATTGATTGAATAATAAAATTTTTCCATTAGCAACTTTTTTAATTCATAATTAAATTTAGACATCGGTAATTTCTTTAGCGTTACCGGTAGGGCATTGTATAATGTACCGCACATTACATAAAAATTTTTCGTATACAATTCAGTTCTGGGAATTTTAGGTACTACAATTCTATCTGGATTTCTCGAATTTCTGGGATATATTTCTACAGCTTTTGCAAACAGATTCTGATTTGCTTTCAGAAAATATGCTAATTCGAATATATAAATACAGGGCAATGTAAGGATACCTATTTCTTTAAATAAGACTTACAAGATATACACGGTGCCTTGCTACACATTAGTCGCACACATTTTTTCTGTACAATGAATGTTTTATCAGTTCATCCCGTTTAAAAACGAAAGATTGATTAGATGAGTGAGAACTGGGGCAATTTCTTGAGTGCAATATTTAATAGTTTTTGTTCGTATTTCGTCAAAAGCAACAGAATTAGTGTTCTTTAGGGACATAATTATTTTTAAAATTTCATTATTGCTACACGGTTTGAGGAATATACTATTACTACCGTTACCTTTATACGTATTACTTGTACTATTTTTGTTCGTCTGGGCTAGATTTATTAAGTATTTATTGAAAGAATAAGCCATATCCTCACTTCTAGTTATTATTTTTCCCTCTATATTTAATTGTGTTATAAGGTTTATTTTATTTGTCGACTTAAATTCATTATCCATCCATGCTGCTTTACATTCGTTACTACATTTAGTTAAATAACTATCGTTATAATTCTTGATAGGCGTATTTATACAATGTTTTAGTAGTTCAGAGTATTTATTATATGAATAATGCTGGACTGGACTTACGGTTTTTACAGTATTTAAAACGGAGAAACTTAGTTCTACAACTCACTCTAAGTCCCTTAGTTATCCAATTATTTTTTGTTTGGTAGAAATTTTTATCTTTATACGAGGAAAACATAACCCAAAAATAGAGGTATAATTTCTAGAAAGTTATTGTACGTTAAATCAACGGAGGAATGCTCAAAAACTTCTGAGAAGGATAGATTGATCATACATTTCTTAAATTTCTTCATGTTATCTCTGCAATAATCCCTTTTACATACGTAGTAGTATGTTTTAGGAACGTCTTTTTGAAGAAACGGAATCCTTAACATTTGTGCAGTATCATGGTCAGAGAGACCTAAATGTAATAATTCACTGTAAATACGAATTAATTAATTATTCACTAAATGTAATAATTAATGTTACTGAGATAATGTAATCTATGCATGAATTTTGTCTGGTTGGTTCAGTGATGTGAATAGTTAAGTTGTAGTTCTTTGTAAATTCCCGTAGTGGAGCCGAGTTTCGATTTATCTCCAATGTGTTTATTTTTATGTCACCAAACAAGACAACTTTTTTGTTAGTTTTGTACATAATATTTCTCATAATGTTATCCACATTTTCCATAAATATGCCAAAATCAGATTTGGGTGTTCTATACACACAAACAATGAACAAATTCAAACTAGGTATCAAATTCAAACTAGGAATCCCACAACATTCGAAAATCATATCTTTGGCGTATTCTTTCAAAAATATAAGTATTTTATAAAATAAATCTTGTCTAAACTTCCTTGTACCTTCTACTGGTTCATTGTTAAGTTAGTTTTCATCCCTAAATTTCTACTACAAAACTCAAAAAGCTAAGGAATGAAATTGTACATAATTATATATTCTGCCGTCCCTGCTATTTAATTTTATTTATATATTAATACTGCGTTCAGTTCAAGTCGATATTATCATTATTGTAATGTTCCCACCATACGTTGGAAATATTTCAATACTTGAATTTTTGAGATAACATAATTTTACAACAGAAGTACATAGGGCTCAAAGATATATTTTAAAAATTATAAATTTTAATTTTCACTCTCTCACTCTAAAGTGTTGCTCACATCAGTATAATTAATTATTGCGTTGTAACAACATTAAACCCGTCTATTGTGTGAACGTGGACAATGAATCGCTTTTCATTTGGAATTAATTTTAAAAACATGGCAGAAAACAAGTATAACGTTGCCGCAATACAAAGATTGTTCGTTTTTTAATATGTTCTTGTGTCTGTGACACGCCAATAAAATGGTTTTATAAAATGAATGAACAAAAAAAGTTATTCACATTAAAACTGGCCAAGACCATGTCGAGCCTCACGTTGTGTAGTGATCCATAGGGAATTTCCTTTACGACAGACAAAGTAACTGGAAGTTAATACTATTTACGATACGATTGAATTCCAAGGTTCCACTAATAGGTTAAAGTTTAACGAATATCAGATATGTTTAAAGTATGTGAATAAATTTTTATATCAAATTAATTTAGTATACCTAAGAAGAAGACAAGACGTTTCATGATCCGCTTTGTGTTGGCAAACAAACAAACGGTGCACCAGTGTGTGTTGTCTATACAAATACTTATATGTTGAATGTGTTGGTTTTCTGCTAAAGTAGTTCTATTATTATTCGTTTCTTCCCCACATTTTAAAGAGTTTGAAAAACGATAATATCAATACAATGTCGTCGATTTGTGATTATTTATTTAGAAAATACAAATACAGTATTTTGTTTTCTAAATTTAGTTTGTTATCTTAAAAAAATTATAAAACATGTACGAGTACTTGATAAAACACAAAATCAAGTTCTTATATTTTCTGTGATGGTTCCACTTGGTAAAATTTGAGTGAATATGACTATTTAACCTGTACCGTTTCCTTCTACTTGTTAAAAGGAAGGCATTTTTCAAGGAGCGAAGCGAGACCCGAGCAATTTGTGTTACTTGACGTCGCCATCGCTGCCTGAATACAATCGCGAAATTTCCCCGCTAAATTACGAGAATACGCTATTTATTCTCCGCGACAGATCGATCCAACTTTGAGAAGCCCAGCGTATCGAATTTCGCAACCATTACTTTTATAACAGACCTATTCTATCACCAACGGGTATTCTGGGGACGATTCATTTTTGCTGTCGTATGTTGGTATTTAAAAGTACTTTCTAGTTACACACTATATCTCAAATCTACCTAATAACATATCTATCATTAGCAAAAAACTGGAATATTCTATTCTGGTTGTTTGTTGATTTCTTAACTTAGAATAGAATAAGTTGCAAAAAACTAGTTGTTTATTTTTCTTCTGTCAAGACAAAATCTCAAAAGCTTTTAATAAGTATATGAAGTTTACTATCAGAAGCGACATCATTTAACCGTCAAATGAGAAGGCGAATAACTATTAAATTATTATAGTTAACAAAAAAATCACCGTTAATGTACAACATTTTGGCCAGATCGTCCGGACTCTTGCTGTATACTTTAATCAGTACCTAATTATCTCACTTCTATTGTCTCTTGACTCTCTCTTATGGTTTTATATAGCTGTAATGTATGTTTAGATAGCGTAACCCACATATAAATTGAGCATTTCTTCAAATTTGGTTCTGGACAATGGTTCGTATCGCTTCTGAAATTAGCTGCCGTCCGATAATCTTCTTCAAAGTACAATATCCTCTAACAAAGGGTTAAAGAGGAATTCATTGTTCAGGTCCTTGACGCTTTACCGACGTTAAATAAAATTTACTGAGAGATTTTCTCCGCTATGGGCTATAAGTGATGTTATATGTTACGAGTATATATATATACCATAATTTCACCTGAGCCTCTTCAATAACATTAAAATCCAATATGCTGACGTATGCAACAAATCTTAACGAAGTCTATATCAATATATTTTTAAGATCATATGTGTGTTTTACAAGTCTAGTTTCTTAATCGAATACATAAACAGATATCTTTGTCACTATCAGAATTCTGCTATTTGATTGAAAAGTTAATGGAATTCTCAATAAATAAAAACAAGTTCTGCGTGAAACTAAAACTGCTGACGTATTAGATATTCTGAAACTTCAGAACTCCATAAGCTTTTCTTCGCGTCAAATAACTTTGTGTTGTGGTTTGAGAAGTGTTGGGACCTGCGCAATTTACAAATACGAGCGTTCCACTCCAATCCTTGTGAACAGTAAAATATTTTTGATAGGCTTAAAACTGTTTAGTTTATTCCTCGAGGATTTCTGATGACGTCTATATATAATTAACATCTATAAACTCGTATTTATGCGCTAAAATTCTGTTGGAAATGTCATGGACATCAACAAAATAAAAGCCTCAGAACAAATATTTGTTCTATCACGTAAATATCTCCTTCAAATAGTGAACTTGAGAGATGGTTAGTTCGGCAAGCAGGGTTAACTGAACCAAGACCAATTGGAGCAATAGACATATTTTAGACATTACGGCGTCAAGTACACTGCCTCAATTTGATTGCGTCCTATTTGAAGGATAGGATTCAATATATTAGCATAAATGATGTCAAATAATTGGGATCATCAATTATGATGGGTGTACCACAGTACTAGATTTTAGATCCTTTCCTTTTCCTAGTTTATATTAACGATTTGCCGTATTTTATTGATAGTTATTTGAGCGTTCTACTGTTTGCTGATGATTTATCTTTAATATTTAAGACCAAAACAAATCAATTACATTTTGACGATGTAAACGGTGCTTTATCCCATGTATAATATTAGTTAACCATGCATAATTTAATTTCAAATGCTTTAAAAACGAAGTATGTAGAATTTGCACTATCAAATATGCAGGAAATAGGCAATATCCGTAAATTAAATAATAAAACTTTAACTATAGAACAATCCACAATCCTAGTATATTTTCATTTTCATGGTATCCTTATGTGAGGTAAATCAATTGAAATTGATTTAACAATTATATTATACGAGAAAAACAAGTAGAGCCATATATATATACATTAAAGTCATCTGAATCTTTGCGTGAAAAAGTTTAAGTAAAAGGTGTAATCACCGAAGCCTGTCAATATATTTATGGTAGTTTAGTGTTTATACGAAAAAAATTAAACATGTGCAAGTAAAAAAGTAATATACACAATCGCGAAATAAGAAATAGGTAATATCTGGTTGCGTTTTCATATCGCCTTCAAAAGGCTCTATGTTAAAGCATCTTTTCTAAATTGAATATGGTATTCAGCACCTAATAAATCCAAGATGCTGTATGCCTCTTTGTACTTCTATATAAATTTGCAATGTAAAACAACAAAATTACAAAGTTTAATTATTAAACCGATCTTTAATTTAAAAACTATAGATTACGGTAGACCTTACGAGCAGTGATTTGTTAACATAACAATCAGTCTACTAGGGTTAATGAGTTTCCTTCGTTTCCCCTTTCAAATATGCAATACTGAGAGCTCCGTTCCGTTCGGAACCCTTTTTTGCACGCTCCCATTTTTCAGTAGCCGGAGAATGAAACACAATTTGTATAACTCGCAGAGTCGGTTGAGTCCGTCCTTACAGCGTTTGTTCTTAAATCATCCGTCTAGTCCCAACACAAAAATTCCAACCTTATTGGTGTCGTCCAGTTATTTTTTTGCGATAATATGCCATTTATAAAAATATCAAATATAACATTTTTTTAATTTCTTTTAGCTATCTTGTCACCTTTGTGTTGCTTTTCCATTGTATTTTTAAATACTTTCCGTGTACCGGGGACAAAATTACTTTCCGCATTTTCACAAGTTAATAACTTCCAGGATATAACAGTAAATAAAAAACTACAACGTACGTTACATCTGCGTAGCAATAAGAATCGCACGACAGCTTGCTTCATGAATGGTATAGCTATGCAAAATTTGTGATTAACCTCAAAACTTTTTTGCTTGACATGCGACAAATTGCTTTTGCTTTTTTTTAGTTCATATTCTATTAGATTCTAATTTTTACAACGATGTTTCCGCTTATAACGACGTCTACCACGGACTTTTTATGAAATTGAATTTTAATGAATTTGGTCTTTGTTTCACTTCCAGTTAACGTACGTGTCTGAGTTTGGACAGAACTATGTAAATTTCCGATAAGATAAACAGTTGAGATTTTAAACAAAAATCAGAATTACAAGATAATGAATATAGTTTTTTTATTTATTTAAATAAAACAAGTTCATGCTTAAGAAGAATCCCATCTAATGTAAGTGGTGATGAAGTCTTAGATGTTGAACGCACTACCTTATGAAACCCTATTCACTCTCCTCTTGAAGAATTCCATATCGTAAGTACCTGGGAACACCGACATGGGCAAGTTATATCAGTCCTTTGCAGAGCGCGTAATCAATGACGTCGAAAACGCGTCGTCCGTGCAAGTGGTACATTCACTACGTAAGCGTGGATACCTGCCGTACGTCGAGTTGTTCGATGGAGGATCATAACGTGTTCGAAGCACTATGAGCATCTGCCAGTCACTGACATCGATCTTAAGTAATTGGCCGAGTTAAGCAACTGCGGGTGTGGTCGGTAGTGGGATGAGTGACCGCTAGTGATTAAAGTTCTTGAGCACTGGCGTCTTCCAGGGGTCACGTTAAAGCGTCATTGATTAAAGTCGGAGGCCACGGGAGGCGTAACAACTTTTAGCACTTGGATTGGCTATTAAATTCTCCACAAATCTAGGGTTGTACATGTGTACTCCATATTGATACGTGTTAAAAATATGTTAATAATTATTGGAACGTAATTTTAGTAACAAGATAAGTAACGTTAAATTACGTTTGCGTCTGTCGTGCCTTCTTACAAATTGTGTTAGTCATGTGAGTGTAATTTGTTATGCGATGTCAAGCGAGTATTGACTCCTGATGACAAGCCGGGGTTCAACGGCCCGTCTTCATCATAACGCTAATTTGCATGTTACCGCTGAGATTACGGTCGATCCTTTGTTCTACTGTATTTTTAAGCATTTTCTCCGTTGGCTTTGTTGCTTGCACGAATGTTTGCGAGTTTTTTTGATTGGTTGAAATATTTATAGTATATAAATAAAGCGTGTTGGGTGAGGCCGGCCACGTAGAACGTACGAAGGTCATGTTCGCGGTTGGTAGTTGATTGGATCTGTGTGGCGCATGAGCGACGTGCGGTCGCGTCACTGCGCCTATGTCATGTTGACCACTCAAACACATTACTTACATATAGCGCGATTATATGTATAAGTATACTGTTTGTAAGGCCTGGTTAGAAAATTATTTTCAGTGCCCGAAAGGGCAACTTCATCAATTAACCAGTTCAGTCCACGTACGTATCTTAGACTTCTATCACCAACCTTCACCCAAAAATTTTAGGTTTTTCAAAAAGGATTTATCTCATGCGTGCAACTTCCGATTTCAAGTTGGAACGTCTTGTTATTGTTCGCAAGAGTCTGAGTCCAAATCGTACAAGGTTTCAAACGTCTGGTTATCTGATAAAATATTAGTTTCTGGAAAATTTACATACAAGCTTCAATGTTATCCCCATCGCTAAAAAGGTTTTTACGTTTACGTTCTTCGAAATTAAATGGCACTTACTAAAAGAGCGATACTATGAGATACTTACAGAGAAAATAAAGTTAGAGTTTTGCTGCTATAATTTTAGTAAGTAATATTTAAGTCGAAAACAGTTTTAATAAACTTTACCAAATGCGAAGCACAGTGAGCTTCAATTGGACTCGCACTCATCCCGGCCTGTGACGTGGCGTGCAGCGTGGGTCGGTCGGTGGTCAGGTTAACAACGCGAGCGGACCGCGACATTGTCACGATCCGTGAACGCTGGCACATTTATTATCGCCACTGAAACGTCCTCGTTGAAGACTACTTTTTATAAAACTCTAAATTGCACCAATAAAACGCTCAGTGCTCCCGCAGCGTCACAAACTATCTATGCCCGGCTGCATAAAACTTCCTAATTAACATACTCTCGCTCCCCACCACTCTACATTTTATGTTTAAACGCTTCCCTAGGGTTCTGGGTTATAGCTGCGAAAAGAAATTTTATTGTCACCTAGTTTCTGCGCATCCGAAATGACGATTTATTCCTTTGTCGTATTGAAAAAGACGCTGACGCCTCTGTATTTGAAATAAGGAAAATGGGAGCGCGAGACGCAAATTGTGCTGAATTTCGTTATTATTATTTGGCACCGGTGGATTCCCGATAGCGTAAGGGTGTTGTGAAAAATGTAATAAAGGACAGTGAGCAGAGTTCGAGATTGGAAATATCGTTTAATGCGTCGCGGCGCAGACGGCCGTCGGAATTATTTTGGATTCAGGGTGGTCGGGCGGTGCGTAAGGAACGACGCTTAATATAATTTATTGCTTGAATATTTTACGGCTTTATTTTTATTAGAATCGTTGATAAAGCGGAACAGCTATTCATTAAAATAATGCAAAATCCTTCTAGCCATCTTTACATACATTAATATATTCGGTATGGAATTTATGTAGGTATATCTCTCTGATAAATTGATTTATGGAAGTTCTAAGAAATTTGTAACATTTTTATAATATAAAACAAATAATCATATATTACTTAATATGTGTTACTTTTCATATATTTATATTTAGAATATCTAGATAAATAAGTTATATCTTATATAAATAAAAATATCTTAAAATATTGTTTTCTCTATAAATATTACTGAACATGACAAGCGACCCGTTATGGAGTATAGAAATTGTGATGTCTTAATAAATTTATATTAGGAAAAAACTAAATTAAATATTGAAAGGATTTAGACAAAAACTAATTGTTTATTTTCGTATCAATGCAACAATGACAGACATTGTTTTACCTGAATACAAACCCAATACAGTGGTATCAATCGGTATGGCAATAGTTTAATTCATAATAGCAATTGACGATTTTGTGCAATGTAGCGTCGACGGATCGCGCGCACTCCGTTCAGGTCCGGGAATCACAATAGCATCTAAAGCAAAAAAGATCCTCCCGCGTTGCTCCATAAATGCCGTCGCTGTTCGTCATACAGTGAATATATTAAAGCAATACATCAGTGAAAAGGTTTATCTGTTTAAGCGCGGCGCTTCGAGCCAATATCGGTTAAGTTCTCAGCGTAGACTCTTATCAGCATTCCTTATTGAATATACCAACCAGTCTTTGTACATTTACAATCATTGATTTTCTTCAGTTCTCCGGAATCGTTTGAATATAGGATTCAATTTATTAAGACTGCTAGGTAGTTTTGTTTTTATGTTTTAGTTTTTTAATATTTTAAATTATTTATTATCTGCTTCAGTGAAGAATAATATTGTAAAGATACCTGAGAGTTCTTCATAATTTTTTCGAAGGTGTGAGAACTTTGCTTATATGCTCTTGACCAGCCTGGACGAGAACTATGGTCTGATCACCTCATGATGTCGGAGAAGACCGGGAACCAGCAGTAGGTCAGAAATATTTGGTGATGATATAATTTCTTTTGTTTTTTCCAATGTTCGTAATATTTTTAAAATTCATGTATTCATCTTGATGTAACATTGTTATTTTAACGCATATCGAACTAATACAAATTATCTTAGTTGAAAATTTCAGTCGTGACTGTCGTATTGCGAGTATTTCTATTTACCTTCTCATTCGCTTCTATGATTATTGGTAGATTGAAATCACGTAATACTGTTCTTAAAGTACTTCAAACTGCTCTCATGTTATAGTAGAACCTTGTTTCAAGCAATATTGTGGTTTGGAAGGGTGCTGTATCCAACTGACACTGAATTTAAGTTCCGGGGAGTAGCAGTAGACTTAAATTCTGTATGCGACCTCAAGTAATTGAGTTCAAAGTATTTCAGTTCGGTTATAGACATTCACCGGTTATAATTGTGTTCTCAATGTTCCCGTTTTATTTGTGTCGTTTCCATATTAGTTAACAGGTAAATAAACAGACAGTTCCTGGTGATATGACCACTGCCGCCTCCGAACGTTCATGTCGCTACAGGCACCAAAATTGCGTTTTCGCTTAAAAGAATGGATGACTCCATTTGAAATTTTGACATAAAAAATCTATACCGAAAGGTTTTAATTCTAACAAAACCCTAAGTTGTTAAAAAGGTGCGTGGGGTAGGAAAAATTTAGAGGCCGTGTAATTCCACAAAAACCCCAATCGTTTAAGAGTTTTTCTTATAAAACCTTAACAGCAGTTTGCCGAATTAACAGAGAACTCATTAATTAACGTAAGAACTTTGCGAGTGGCAATGACGTTTGAATGTGACCACTCAGCACGGCGACTCCATGTTTAGAAGTTTTGATTTAAAGTTTTAAAACTTAGTTGTTTTCAAGATGTAATGAAAATTGATAAATTGATATTTAGCAAAAATTTAAAATAGACCAAATTAAAGATCATAATTGGACAGCTTGATATGTGTCCATCGTAAATGATCGACGATTTATGGAATTTCAGATGCGTTTTCCATATTTGGAGGTGCGACCGCTAGCGAACAAATTCATTGACGGCTTCCGTGCTTCCTACGATAAGTTAAACTATCGGTCACCTTTGTTCAAATTTAAATTTAATGATGCATTATAATTAATAGGTAGGTTAAGTTATTATACAGGGTGACTGGAAATATGTTGGCAATCCTTTAGGGGGATGTGAGGAATGTCATTTGCACCCAAATTATCCCTTATGACCCCTATCCAAACCATTATTGAGTAATTTTGTATTTTATGTTATTTTTTCAAGAATGTGCGATATTGCTTTTGTACAAAAATCTTTCAATTTCTAGTAAATTAATTTATAGTTGAGATGTTTTTAGAATATTCTATAGATAAAGCTCTTTAAATATATTATTTATATTCCTTTCCTTCACATCGTAATAGCATTTTTTAATTACTACTAGTTTCAATGTATGTTTAAAACGCGTTATCCTTATATAGCTGTGGTAGTCATGTGAGCCTTAGTCGGCAAAGCAACTCCGGCTTTGGGATTGGTCATTAACCCGGAGTAGTAATGAAGGTCAATCCTCACTGGAGTAACGTGGTACTACTACCCTTTAGGCATCCTCCACTTTGAAGAGAGATTCATATCTTGCAAGAGACCGCTAATGGTTCCAAGTCAAGTGTATGTGTAATCAAGTTGTGATCAAAGAAGCTTAGGTAGTACATATAAATGTAAAATTATGAATATATGAATTATTAAGAATTTTAAGATTAGTTTAAACAAATCTTAAACAAGTGAAGAACACTGTAGTCCCATTGTCGTATCGTTATTAAATTTTTTAATTTATTTTCTTTATTATTTCATTTGTGAACCCTGCCAAACTATTTTTGCTTAAAGTTTTTGTGATTGTTTGGAAGCGATCGCTATAGCAACAACATAGACCTGTACCTATTACACTGTTATTCGTATGTTTGAAAATTTATACATTACTAATATAATAAATAGTAAAATCACGCAACATTAATGTTTCTATACGAAGTGTTATCAAAGAGCGTAGGTACTTATGAAGACTAACTTGTTTGGAACACTACATAGATACTACATGAGTGTACATCGTACAGAAGGAAATGTTGTTGAAAATAATAATGACAGTATTTACATTTTGTGGATGCATAATTAAAACGGCTAATTTGTTTTAGTTACCAACTTGAGTTTGCATTTATAACGGACTAAATATTTTTAAATTAAACATGTTTTCATTCGGTACGGAGATAAAGCCTCGACGAACTCTGAGAATGTTACGAATGTATATCTCTGCTTATTTTTAGATGAAAGTCAAGCTTCAAGTCAAAAGATGTTGTTATTTTATATTATTATAGTATAATTTAACTACGTAGAATTGAAAAAGTTGTTCAGACGTGGGGCATTCATTTAGCTAAATTTGTAGTGGAAATGCTCGTCAAACGTTAATTTCCGGATCAAACTCACATTTATAGAACAGATGTTTTCCTTGGGCCTCGGTTGTTTGTGATGTCTCATTCGGTTAATATTTGTCGTGTCAAAACGGATTTCTAATGCTCGAGAATGACTTAAATATTTAGTCAATTAATACTGTAACTTGTCGTATATTTCATTTTTTCTTAAGATTTTACATAGAAATAAATACAGTTTTATTTAAAATTTTACTACATTTCGTTATACTTGTAATACAATACGAAATAAGAATATATTTTAGTGGATGTAAACGGAAGTTTCCCTGAGCGCGGTTAATGCTAGACCCAAATATAAGTCACTACCTTTCTGTTAGTACAGACCGCTACAATCACTTTGTTTCCCGGCGAATAAACCTCGCAAATAATAGAGTGAAGTATCGGCGGACTGGCCGGTGCGCGCCGCTGGAGGCCTTGGGGGGCCCCCGGGACCGATCCGCAATGTTATGTTCACGCATTCGCGAGAGATTTTTTACAAAGTATGCATATGAGACGAGATGTTCTCCAAGTTTACCCGGCTCGGATATACTTCACCTACGAAACTTTCCCGCCCCTTGTAAATATGCGGAAAATTATGTATGAAATCATCCTTTTAAATTGAAAATGTATAGAAAGTCTTGCTCGTTTTATAAAGAATATTTCTTCGTACATTTATATACATAAAAAAATCTAACTTTATATACATAAAAGATATAGGATAAACATTATTATTAGAGGAATTTATTTACGCAATAGAACTCAAAATAATAGTTGTTAGAATTTTTGTCTGTGCATATCTCGCATATATGAAAAACAACACAAAATAATTTAAATGAAAAAGACATAAATTATACTTCCAAAAATTATTTTGGCGTCAATAAAAACTTGTTATCATGATCACCACTCATCATCACCTTTCATCAGAACGATTTAACCGTTGGGTATTAAGAGTTGAAAGGAAACCTATTCCATTGTTTTACTTAATTTAATTGAAGGCACGCACATTCTTATTCATAATAACATAAATATCAATTCCTTGCTCTTATAATAAACACTAACAAATTTCGCGACAATGAGATATTAAATTTAAAACCAAAATTCAAATTCATTGACGTCAACCACTTAAGACTGGGTTTAGGTTTCGACACCTAAAATGTCTAATTGAATCCTAATTGCCTCAATATCTACTCGGATAGTCCGATAGCACTCATCCTCCGCCGCTCTTTAATTTAAATGGAATATTGATGGAAATTGTTCTTTGTTACTGTGAATAATTCGCGCACCATTTGCATATAATTGTTATGATAATAATATGTTATTGTAGTGAATTTGTATTGTATCTGTAGGTGTGATCTGATCTAGACGCGTGTAGTATTGTATTTTAAATGATAATTGATGATAATGACTTGTCGTTTTACTGTGGGCGGTCCGCCGCTGCCGCGTGTGGGCAGTAGCCACCTAACATACAGGAACAATATGTATGATTAGATACATTCATTGAGTTTTCTTTTTTAAATTACCATATACGTCCAGACTTGACAATTAAGATGTAATTAAACGTTAGTGTTCTGCTACGCAACTGCAAGGTTTGCAGTAAAAACTTAGGTATCAAGAAAAAGCGTAAAGTATAAAGTTGTGATCATTATAATTTATATTCATGGAAATTATTATTTTGCAAACAATTGCGTCATTTGCATATTAATGGATATCAATACAGAAACCAAAACATTTTATGTCTGTTTTTTGTGTGTCTATCACTACTGACCGGGTTTACTTTATATTTGACATATTAGTTACTTATATGATGTATTAATATTCATTTTGGAAAATTGATCTGTACCCAGGGAATTGGACATAAATTCTGGAATGGAAGTTCTATTGACGGAGTCATCAAAATTTTACAGCAGGTACTGCATGAAATCAATATATTCTCAAATTATAGATTTATAAAATTCGAATCTTTAAACTAAAAAATACGGCAAACATGAAATTTAATAGGTATTAGAAAATGTTACAAATATTTCGGGTGCTGCTGCTGTTTCTGAACGAAAAGCGTGAGTTTCTTTAAAACGTAGTAAGAGCAAACTAAATGTCAATTCATTCAAGCTGGGAAGCAGTTAATGACAAAGTTAAGTCAAATAAAATCATAATCTTGATCGATTGGTCTACGCAGCACATATGATGTACCGATTGGCATAACTACGAGTGCGATATATTATAAATGCAAAACGTTATGTAAAACCGTCTGAGAACATGGTTTTAGCTTAGATATTTAAACGCCGGTCTAATGGGTACCGGAGTTGGTATCCTGTTCAATTTTATAAACTTATGTTTTTATCATAAATTACTTAAAACTTATAGGGGAAGAAAACATTCTGAAAATATCTACACACCTGAAAGTTCTTCATGAAGTTCTGAAGTTTGCCAATCCGTACTTGACCAGCGTAGTATCATCTATACTCCTCACATTGTGAGTTAGATCTGAGTCCAGCAGTGGGACAGTAACAGATTATAATCAAGACTATGTTTATGAATGTTAACATCTAATATAGGACATTGTATATTGTCAAAAATTTCGACGATAATCAAAGAAATGCGTTGAAACGGCGGATATTCGAATAACAATACGACAAATAACAGTTTTATGTAACTCGTATTTCCTCAGTTGCCACATAACTATAACACTGAATAAATAATGGGCGTTCACACACTCACTACACAAATATAACATCACGAATACCCATGACCTTAGTACAAATATATATCACATAAATGTCTGTCCCGGTCGGGAATTGAACACGAGATAACATCATTCACCAGACTAATAAACAATAGTTCGTTAAATATTTCACTTCGTAAGATCCATAGTTTGAGAGTAATATCTTAATAGAGCGATCAATCCGACCTCATGCTTTGCTTTGGAGAAAATTATCATCGTTAAAAATATTTAAGGGGACCCCACGTGAAATATAGGTATTAGGTCAGGCACTTCAGCTGGCTTCAGCCATGGCTGAAATCTAGTGCTTCTACAGTACCAGAACTGAGTAGTGGAACCCTACTACTTTATTAAAGTACATTTATTTATTAAAATCAGCAGTTACTCATGTTGAAAAACATAAGCCCCTTATGATAGTCCTGCCTAAACTAACTTCAGACCGTTTTTAAATATTGAGATGAAGGTATACTCATTAAGTAAAACTGAACTGCGTAACCTACTCAGATTATTCTGAATACACATATACGGACATACAAACAGGTATAAATTCTTACTATAATTGATTACGGTTGATTACTGTAATTCATTTGAACGTTACGAACCACATATATATTTAGATTTTTTAATTTTACAGACAGGCACTTTAATGTTATTATGAACACTGTATCTGTCTTCGGAGACGTGGTAGTGTCACGTGGGCAGGTCAGCGTGAGAGCAAGCTTTGACCGCGAGTTCGTTCACTCGCTCTCCCATGACGCGGCTTCATGCCTTTTAGACTATACATATGAATACAATACACCCACTACAACTAACCATTTTTCAATGTCCTCCAAACGATTATGATCTGTTTCATATTTGTTAAAAGCTTAAATAGCTCAATGGTAAAAAAATGTTCGTAATTTAACTTAAATTAATTGTTCAATGACCTGTAGCAATATTTGTGTGGAGTAACAAAAAGGGCATAATTGTTCGTTTGTTATCTGTCTGGCAAATTTTCATTATCTTTCCTCGTCCTGTTTCTGTTGCAGTGTCGGAAAAAGTTTGGTTTCAGTGTTGTCCAAGAGCGACAGTGATCACTTACCATCAACGGGTTGCCCTTCTATTCGTTCTGAGATAAAAAATAATCGGTGGCTAACTAAGATGAACTAACGAGAAAGAAAAAGAAAAGTATTAGGTGCACAAGTTTCCTCTAGCTTTTTCCTTAACGGCTTACTGTTTTATTGTTGGCTGTTGGCTAATAAAGAATGCATTTACATTTTTTAACTTAGAAAAAAATACATCGTAAAACTACACCATCTACTGCTTTATTTTAAGTATATTAACTTGTGTATCCGAACCTAGATAATAAACTGGTAGAAAGGCGACCATTCAAACCAGTAGATGGTCGCTCTTCGGCGAAGACGTGTAAAGTACGCCAATAAATACACGACTACCCACACCTAATGGAAAACATCTTCAATTTATGAAACTCAATATCTATAAATAACATCATCAGGTACAACAAAGTGCCCAAGACTTTAACTAGGTTGTTGTGAGATGGCCATTTAATTCTGTAGACTGGCTCCCTGACGGCAAATAAAGCGTCGCCGGATGAAGAATTCTACTACAATACAAAAAAAAAATATATTAAGCATAGACGTCCTACAAATTGCAACTTTTTGTTATAAATGCTGAAATTCAAAACCGTCACAAAGTATGTAATTATAATACATCAATTTATCACTTGTTCTGGAAAGCTGCAGCAAAGTTCATTCCACAAATTTTAAGTTACGTGGCAGGACGGACCACGACATTGTTAATGCAATCCAAACCGTTAATAGCCACGTACTTTGACATGTGGTCCTGATACAAATGTGACATAGACTGTGAGGTTGCATAATATGATAAGAACTCTGAAGAAACTCTCATGGCCCTAACCTTAAGACGAATACGTAAACCTTGTTCGATTTGAATCAATTGTACTACGTAAATTAAACAACAAATGAATTCGACTAACAGTAAGTTACTTATATAAACGTATCTTATTATTATTTCGTTATGTACTGGTTCATATTTAGTTGTACAATAAATGATACTTGATTGTTTGATTGATTATTTACTAATATCAATTTTCCTGTCTTATTTGCCAAGTCAGAAATCTGAAATATTTTCCACGTCTGATTTTAAGGCAGTTTTCCTGTTTCTAAGAACATACCAACCCAAACTAGCAGGTTTTTAAACATCCGCTGTGGTTTTAAATATGATGTGGTTGGTTCCAGGGATGTTATAAAGCTCCGTAACCGTAACCGAATTTATCGGATATCAGAAACAAAAATATATCCGAAACCGTAACCGAAACCGCTAAAAAAGTTTCGGATAATTTCAGATAGAGGCAGAGTCTAAATAAAGC
The DNA here is from genome assembly GCA_003671415.1 of Megathymus violae. Lineage (NCBI taxonomy): Eukaryota > Metazoa > Arthropoda > Insecta > Lepidoptera > Hesperiidae > Megathymus > Megathymus violae. The sequence goes on along the minus strand of PDGT01000009.1, from coordinate 4,227,781 downwards.
ACGTTATGACTGGTTTACGCTGACCGAACCGATACATTAGACGCGTCGTTCTCATTTTAGATAGTTTTTATTATTTAATTTGTTTTTTCTGTGATTATAATACCACATATTACCTAGAAACAAAGTCAAAGTTTGTAAATACATTATATATTTTTTGCCAAGTCGTAAATCATATAAAATTAGTAACCAAGATTATCCGAAACGATCGGATAATTCAAAACAATTTCATATCCGTAACCATAGCTGAAACAGGTTAAATATTATTCATATATCCGTATCAATATCCGGATCCGAAATTTCATATCCATAACATCCCTAGTTGGTTCAGTAAATATACCGAATGAACTGAACGTTTAGTGAATTTGTTTATTTGGATATATTGTATAAGTTCGCTGTATTCAAAGTAGTTGACCCATTTCAACGCAATAGGTATATGCAGTAAATTGGATAGACACTTCTGTAACTTTCAACAAAGATGTTTCCTTTTTTCACAGTTCCATTATATATTTATATTATATATAATCAAATTTATTTAACTAAATAAATACATAGTTAATTGAAAAATCTGTGATGTATGGTTTATTGTTTGTATATGGATTTATCCATTTCTATATTTTCGACTGAATTTCGACGTTACATCCAAAATTATCTGTCAAACATTTTACGGGTGTCCTTGATTCGATTCCAATATGCACATCAAATTTTTAAATTATTTAATAATTATCACTTACTTCGATGAAGGAAAACATCGTTAGCAACCCTGCGAGTTCTCCGTATCATTTCCAAAAGTGTGAACAGAACGCTACACTGTGGAGTTTATCCGTGACATTGTGAACCCGAGCTCATTAATGCGACAGTTGTAATGATGATTTGGTAGTGATGATCCAAAAGTATTAATTCAGCAATGTGTAGTAGTGAACCACATAAAATCCCAGCTTTTTTTTTTTACATAAAATAAGTTAATGCTTGACAACAACCCCACCTGATGGTAAATGGTGATGAAGTCTAAGATGGTGAACGCACTAACTTATAATAGCCTATTCACTCTCCTCTTGAAGACATCGCATGTAACCAGGAACACCGACGCGGGCAAGTTATTCCAGTCCTTTGCAGCTTTTATCACATTCAATACGTATAAACTTCGGACTGATTCGTCTAAATCGAGGAGTTATTTACTTGTTTACTGATGTTGAACGGTTCGCTCGTGTTGTGGTCCCGCCGTCAAAGGATTCGTGCCGACTGTTAGTTGCTGGTAGTCACTGCAGGAGTATTTGCCGATAAACCGACCGTGTTTGCAATCTAGAAAGTCCATCCGGAGTACCTTAATTATGTGTGACTTTGTAACGGACAAATTTCTTATTAAAGATATCATGAGCATATGATATCTAGTAAAATGATTGTCTAGCAAGTCAGAAACGCTTAATTTTATGTGACGATTATAAAAGTGAACAACTTTAAGTTCAATAATTGTTATCAATATACTAGCAACTTGGTCAATATTTTGTGCTGGAGAATGATCTACAATTGTACAAGAAAATACTTCCTTAAATATCATTGGAAACATGCTTACACATCTAACCTATGTAAAGTGATTTCACCAATATTGTGCTTGATGACTTTTTAATGGTAGGATCTAAAGAATCTTTCAATCTGTTAGTAAAGTAGCTAGTATATAACGTCCTGTTCGCCAGTGACACGGAAGGTGTAATTCCTAAAATTGGCATTCGATCAACGAGTACCAGGTTGATATTGAATAACTAATACAGTTGGTTTCAGCTAGCTTGTGAAGACCGCCTTCAATTCAGTTGAACTCCTCTTTTAGGAGTGACTAGTTGCAACTAGTCTTTTGATGCAAGAAATTTAAAGGTGAAATTCTAAATATATCGCATGGATAGCTTAAAATGAAATCATAAAGATTCCAGTGTCTGCAAACTTATCGTCTTAGTAGGTATATAATTCATATTTCATAGCGCCCGTCAACATTCTTAGATACATAAACATAAAATAATCAAATTTTTGTTCATACAATATTATATAGCAGGTATCAGTGATAGCCTACTGGTTTGAACGTTCGTCTCCCGCACCAAAATTCGAGTTCGAATCCAGCATGCACCTCTACTTATTCAAATTAAGTACATAGTACTAATTAATGATCATTTACTTTGTTGAAGGAAAACATAAGGAAACCGGCATACCCGGGAGTTCTTCATAATGTTCTCAAAGACGTGTGCAATCTACCAACCCACACTTGGCCAGCGTGGCGGACTATGGCGGTAACCGCTCTGATTGTGAGAGGAGACTAGAACCCAGTAGTGGGACAATTATGGGTTTGCTGATGAATACAATATCAATATATCTTCATTGCGATAATTTGAAAAATTACTGAACAAATTTTTATTCAATTTTTTACCAATAAATCATAAAGATAGAGTGTAAAAAATCAATATAAAAATTTTATAAAATGTGTAATAAAAATATAAGAATTGTTTTAAACAGAACAGAGAACGTCTTACTAGTAAGAAAGAAATAATTAAGCGTATACAATAGGCGGTCTCATCGCTAAGAGCAATCTCTTTAGACAACCAAGTCAAAAACATAAGTAAAGGGTTAAGTTGTACAGACAAATAAATTAACACATTTATCATGGACGTAGTCAAAATAATGAACTTAAGGGAAGGAAACTAATAGACAATTAATGTAAGAAACGAACGTTACAACACATGCACACGTAGGGAACAAAATATATTCACAAAAGAATTTCATGTCGTCGTCGGTCACTCACGTCACTCACCCAGTGTCCCTCTTGATCGAGTTATTTGCCGATAAAACGAGCATTTCCACAACTCGGCGCGTTCGATTGCTCGTCCCGCTTTGATCCTATTTGACATGCCAATGGTATCATCGCTTGGAATTTAATTATTGCCGTCTAGATTTTGCATTCCTCCGACGCAACCATGCTTGAAAGGTTTGTAGAAATATTTCGTTTATTTTCAGAAATAATTATCGTCTTTTCGTACTAATAATAGTACTGTAAAGAAACCAGATCTCTGCATAGTTTATCGCAAATTATAATATAGGTAGGCTTATAATTTTCTAGTATTCGCTATCGATCAGGAGCCAAAACATATTTTTTTGGTAATTTAGTCGTTTACCTGTCTATCTGTATATCTGCTTATCTGTCCGGCCGTCTGTCTGTGCACATATCATGCAGGTACTACAGAACTGTTTAAGATGATATTTAATACATTTGTAATTTATATTATGGGTAATAATCTAGGATATTTCTCATCATCGCCTGTGATATAGAAAAGGTAGTAAGGGTTTTCTGTTAAGAGGGTAGTAGAGCTTTGTCTGCTTCTCTGCAGTTATTCAATGATTGAATATGCATTCGTTCATAAATGTGGAGAAACCGATCCCTAAAACAATAAAATCAGCAAATCCTAAAATAATTGGCAAGCACGCAAGTGGTATGGAAGTAAGACGTTTAAATATCGCGGATAGCCATACTCGGTAATAACAATTGTTATGCACATAACTGCGTTGAGCGTCGAATCGAACTTAGGATCACTTGGTGGGCGAGGTTCCCAACTACAGGATTATATGTCATATTTATCAACCGAACGCACATGAAATAACACCATAATATTACATTAGTGAACTCAGTAAATTTATAACTAAATAAATTGCGATATGGTTACAAAGAACTACTTTATGATACTTGTAGAATAAATTCTTTGATGGCATTGTAAAACCTATAAATTGGTATTATTAGCATGACGTACCTAAATATGATAACAATAAATGTATTACGATGATTATGCTTGCTAGTAATAACACAAAAAAGCTTTAGTATTTATGGAATCATACTAGTTATTAGTAAAGTCAAATCATTGGTTGAAGTCTGAAATAAATGCCAAGCCAATAACAAATATTCCAAGCAATCAACAATCAATCATCGAACTAAATGTCAAGGTATAGACAATAGAAAATCGGAGCAACATTATAACTTTCCCTATTTATTTTATCGTGATGTACGTAAATTTTCTATTGATCAATTGTATGCAATATGGTTAATGTTCTCGCTGTTATTCAGTCCTTGGTAATCGGCTTAATCATAATGATACTTAAATATTTTCAGAAACCTCGAAAATCCAAACATTACAAATTTAATGTCATGAGTTTTTTTAATAATATATTATAAATATTCATGTGTAAATGTTTTTTGTTAAATCAATTAAATCCGTTTATGATTATAGAGGCGTGATTCATGAATTCATAGTACTAAGAGCTAGAAACAATTGTATTTATATCGTAACTAGAACCTCGCGTTCGCTTCGCTTCAGAAAACTTTGTCTTATTAAAATAGCACCCGTTCCTGAAATAATTCTATTATCTTCATTTTTATGAAGCATTTAATAAATTGAATTTTTATCCATTAAATTGTTTTAAGGTTGATTTACTTATTGCTAAAAATTAGAAACATGGTCGGTTATACTTATTGTAACGGCTGCAGAGATGTAGTTAAAACTTTATTTACTACCCTATTAACAGAACTTTCATCATAACTTAAGTAACATAAATCTAGGTATTATAATATATGTGACCAAATAAGCAAAGCATCAACGAAATCAGTTCAGTGTACTCTGCGTAATGCAGTAACTGACAAACAGACAAAAAATCCCTAACATATGTTTTGGCTTTTATATCGATAAGAAATGCATTCCATTAAGGTCTAAAAATGTATATATGTAAATATGAATAATATAAAATATGGTCGGAAAATATCTGATATCCATGATAGCTGTCATGTGTGTCGCGTTGTCACTTGGCTACCAGTACGCGCGGAACTAGTTCCGCAGTGATTTTTAACGTTTCCCTCAAAAATGGCGGACAAAGGATTTGACTAACTAATATTTATTTCTGTATGTTGTGAATACTGACGGTTATTTATTTGTTCCAGGTAATTATAGATCATTATAGAAGAGAAATTGAAGATGTAATCATTATAAAAGGGAATTGAGGTAAATTAAGTACCTTTTACATAGATATCATATAAAATGTGACAGTAGCATGCCAGTAAGTTGAACAAAGTTTACCACGTTGATTCCCATTCAGTAGAAATTATAGCAAATCATGTGTTAAGTGTTCGTTAAAATATAGATAATATGTAATCTGGGTGTAGATGAGTTAACAAATCACTTGGCAGACATTCTGCCTGTTTAAAGACGGGTGTGGGGTTAATTTCACCGCTGGGGGAACATTTAGTGACATTAAGTTAACTTAGCATTTGTGATCCAACTTATTAGTGTACCTATGTGTTCGCAACATGGATACCCAGCCCTAAAACGTATGTATGTAAGCTGGATGCTACTGTAAAAACTTTATGAGTCCATCCGTATTTCAAAACGTGTCCTAAGAGCTCTGTCCTTGTTATTATCATTAGATATAGGTCATTAAGCTATATCGGAGGGCTTCGGCTGGCTTAACACTTCTTTCACTTCCAATCCATTATGGAACAGTGATGTGGATACCGCTTCAATCTTTCTCATGCACCGCAGTAGATTTTTGCTAAACGTTTTCTAGTGCATTTCAGTGCATATCTATCAAGTTTTATCGTAATATGAGACAAAGTAGATATGGTATAGTATAGGCATGGTAGCTAAGTTAGCTTAATTTAGTGGTACTTTAGTGAATTGTACTTGATCTCCCTTACGGAAGAAACGGTTTTGAAAAATACATGCAACACCCATTTTTATAAATGAATTAACACTTATTTCGGTGAAAGCAAACATCGTGAGGAAATTTGCATACCCGAGATTTACATAATGAGAATGAAGTCTGCGAATCCGAACTTAACCAGAGTGGCGGACTGTCCTTACCTCCTCTTACAGTGAGAGGATAGCAGGATCCAACAGTAGAAAAATTTTGCACCGTAATAATGAATTAAGACGAGGTTTTCCTTTTTTGCCATACAACTTTCACAGTAGTTACGTGTAGTAGTTTAGGGTTAACTTCAAATAATAACGAAACAAAATCAGTTCCTGGGATATCACCAGCAACAGTGATTGATGTGGTGGGCGAACCCGCTTAATTGCACGCCTCCATCATTTATATTGTTGTCATTTAATCACGGCGGGCAGCCGGCAGTCCGCAGCCGGGAGTCGGCTAGGCGGCCGGGATTGCTTAGCCACTTAAAACGTTATTAAAGACATCACAGCCTCTAGGCTTAGCTCAAACTCATCGACTTTTAAGTCTTTACGCCCCAGATTAATTGTTTTTACGCAGACTGCTAATTCCCAATTTAAATCTTACTAGATTTGTTTGTTGAGCCCAAAAACAATTTAAAACCGATATCAAATTTATTTCGTTGGATTAACTTGATTACACTTTATGTTGCAGCCAAATATTTAGGTTTTTATTATAACGCTTATTAAATTAGCAAATATTGTATTGCACTGTACTCTTTGCTGATGACACATCTCTAATATTTAAGCCTGAAAGAAATAAATTAGATTTTGACGATGTAAACTGTGTTTTGTCCCATGTATCGCATTGGTTTACCATAAACAATTTAGTTTTAAATGCTAAAAAAACGAAGTGTATAGAGTTTGCACTACCAAATGTGGAGAAGGTAGGCAACTAAAATAGCTAGTTAAATAATGAAACATTGACTATGGAACAATTAAGTTTTTTTAGGTGTCATCTGAGATAGTAAGCTTCAGTGGGGCGCCCATATATAATCTTGCAGGTAAACTTAGTAGGTCTGTTATTAGGAAGATAAGACTGATTACTGATGTAGAGACAGCTAGACATGTTTATTTTGCCTATTTTCATAGTCTTACGGTAACCTAATGTGGGGTAAATCAGCGGACATTGATTCAATATTTATATTACAGAAAAGAGCAATCGGAACGAGATTAAAGTCACGACTTTAATTACCAGAAAAATTTAAAGAAAGAGGTGTGTTCACCGTAGCCAGTCAGTATATATAGTAATTTAGTATTTATTAAAAAAATTAAATACGTATAAGCAGAAAAGTGATACATACAATTATGAAACAAGAAATAGGCATAATTTCATAGCATGCATGTATGAGCAATATGAGTGAGTGGGTTCACTTTGCGGTTAAGGTTGCTTACTCTGTTTCGGAGCAAAACACGTGTTGGTGACGGTATCTATGTTACTATATACTTTTGTTTATCATAAATGCATGTTTTCCTCTGTGGGAGGGAGGGAGGTTCTATGCATGTATAGAAATATATACCATCATACATTGTGCTTGCCGATTGTTGCAAAGTAAATTAATACTAATTTAATATTGATAAGAATGAATTTCCGCAAAGTAACGCATGATACTATCAATTGTATCGGTGATGTCTTTGGTGTCACGCATGACAATGGCTGGCAGTGACCATTTAGCATCAAGTGACCCCTCTGCTCGTTTTTTTTGACTATTTATTCAAACACGATACCTAAATAAAAAGCGATGTACCGTTATCTCTTGGTGAATGAGCGTGAACTTTTATTCTGAGATTACAGTGGTAACAATTAATGGAGAGGATGACCCATACCATAATACCGGGTGACCTAACGTTGCCGTTATGTAGCGGTAAAGATTATTTGCCACGTAAGGACACTAGAAATGATTCATACTTTACTTAAACGTTTCGAATTCAATTCCAGACACTTAAATACTATTCCATTTTACTCGCGGAAAATTTTGTGCTTGATCTGTAAGCACTAATAATATAACTAATATCGCATATTAAGCCTTGTTGTCAATATATGTTTAAATAAAAAAAAAATAAAAAAATATTTGTTTCTTTCTCTGTTACAACATTGCAAGGCAACCTCTTAATAGTAAATATAATTTGGTATATTATTAATTTTACAATATGAGTTAACATTAAGGTTACCGTATAACGCGATAAATGTATAGATATTCCCGCATAAGCAATATTTGAGTTCTTTTTTATAGCTCTTGTAATAACTAAATAATTTTCAAATTACTGAATTACAAAGTGCCCGTTTTGCGACACATAAATTGTAAATATGTGGCTTATAAAACGCCTGATCATAATGGATAACAATATTGTTTCAGGTATTGAATTACGTTATTAATGAAACGGAAGTATTACAAGTATCAACTGGCATCTCTTATGCTGGTTTCCGTAGATCAACCCAGTGGCGTTTTAGAATAAGAATTTTACTTCCTCAAAAAATACGCGTAAAGTTTGGCAAACAGGGCTCGTCTGAATCCTGACCCATATATGTATCTGTTTAGCGCGGACAGTGATTTACTGGAGCGAGTGTGACGACACGATCCGCGTTTTAAACAAGATCCTGATTTATCTATCATCATTTTAGGAAACGACATTTAAGGATTTTAATATGTCTACCAAATTCATTTAATTGTTCCTAACAATATACGCTCACACACTCAAACACCTGCGCGAAAATATTCGTATATAATTAAGTCAATATAATCAACCACGACACAAGTACAAACATTATGGGCCAAAAAAATTCTTGCTTGGGCATTACAAGGGATCCTTTGCTGAGTGACCAGAACACCCGGGTCGACTAATATGAGTACGATGGGTGAAACTTTACTATGTACCTATACCTATCAGGGCAGGGATTTTCGCGACATGATTCATATTTATTACCGTCGTTAAGGCGGTATTATGTTCAAATAGAAATGTTTCAAGTGTTGACGTTCACCAGCCAAAGGTAATATAAGATTGATGTTGATGATTTAATGAAGTGAAGTGTTGCTGTTAAATACTATATTTTGTTCAAACACCTGCCTCAAGGTAAAAAGATTTATTAGTTTTAAAATGATTTTGTTTTGCTTCCTAGAAATACTTGGGTCTCTGGTAAATTATGTAATTGTATGACAAATACAGAGGATTATTTGGCTCAGGTAAGAAATCTAGGTAAATAATTGAAATAAAAATATGAATTTATGTTTTTATTGTTTCAAGTCATAGAGGAATATTTACTTTATTAAATTGGACCTTTATTGTGGGTAAAATTGCTTAATTAAGTAAATGTACATTATAAAAATGAGCTGTTAAACATTTATATTTCCCGCTAATAATGGTTATATGGACAGAATATGTTCGTCATTCTTCTCCGATAGAAGTAAAAATATTCTATGGAGCAGGATTGCTAGTCTTCAGGGTCGTCTCTACCTTCATGTAGACGTCATTTTATCTTTCTCGTATTAACCTTATACGCATATTCAAAGGTATAAACGTACGAGTACAAATATTAATGCACATGGCTATTCACTAAAAGTTTATGTATTGAAGACATTAAACTCATATTATTATAAAGAAGCGGAGCTCACGAAGTTCGCGTATAGTTAGTTCTCTTCAACGAAACTACATAAGTATAGTACGTAAAGTTTGCTCACACTTTGGTTTGAGTTTCGTTTCAATAAGCTGATGCTGCAAAGTTTTCTTTACGTCTGAAGTTGAATGTTTATGAATTTGTATATATATATATATATATATATATAATTATTAAGAAATAATTAAGAAATTTATGATTAAGCAAAGTAGTGCCCTTGTTTTGTCTTTTCATACATATTTTGTTTTTTGTAATTTTATTCTGTATACATTATACCATACCATACTTTTATACTGTATATATAATGTATACAGAATAAAATTACAAAAAATAAAATATGTATGAAAAGACAAAACAAGGGCACTACTTTGCTTAATCATAAATTTCTCCAATGCAAAAAACGGAAAAGTGATACAGTGAGGCAAACTAGTCCGTACCTAAGTAATAATATGTCAAACACAACAATGACAAATTTAAATACATATCATAATATAATATAATTAATTTAATACATATTATAATTAGATAGATCATTGTTATCGCCCATTTACTACATAAAAATCTGTGACTGTGTTTCTTAAATCCCGAAGATGTCTTAAGATCTCTTACAGTAGAAGGTAGCGAGTTCCGCAACTTAAATACCTAACCTGGAAATCAATGGGAATAATAATTTCACTTATGTGAAGCAAAATTAAGGAAACTTCTCATGTGTAATCTGCATGATATAACTGGGGTATAAGCAAAGGTAAATCGATTGCGAAGGTAAATAGGAGAAAAAGGGCTATGCAAGATCTTAAAGAGTAGACATAAAAAAAACGAATGTTTCTGTGAAGTCGAATCGGGAGCCACTTGGAGATCCTTGCGAAATTGAGATATTTGACTGAACTATTTAAATCCAATGATAGAACAATAAGACAAGTTTTGTAATCGCTCAAGTTTAGTTAGGAGCTCCTCAGTGACATTAAAAAAATAGACAATAACATAGTTATGTATTGGGTTGAGATTAATGTGTGGGCTAATAAAATTTATATCTGAAGGGCAAGACATTTTGAAATCTTCTCAGCGAATGTAATTAGAAGAGAACCTTCCGAGGAATATCAGCTATGTGCGTTTTCCAGGATAAATTACTATTAAATATCCAAATCATAATTATAAATACGTTAATCCAGAATATAAAACTTTGACAAGACATTGCTCATTTAATAAGTATTCCGTTTTTTTAGGACCTTAAAATGAAAACAGATGTTATTTTTATTAATATTTTCGTGTAGACATGAAATTTATTTCAATTGAAATATATAATTTAAATTCTAAATCAGTGTAAATAATCCTTATATAGCGGTCGGTGATGCTGTTACAATGTTTAAATGTGATGAATTAGTTCATAATAAATAATTGGAATATAATCAGTGATAATCACTGTGGAATTAACTGTGAAATTGATTTATGAGATTACAAAATTAACACGCTGTTTTTCCTCCAGCAGGAACTTACATGTAATGCCAGAATATGGAAGGAATAATGTTGACATAACATTGACATTTGTGCAAAAAGACTATATTATAAACCGTATTTTTTATTCATTGTTTTTTAAAACAAACATGTGATTGTTATAAAAAATTCAAAAACCCAATTTCTTGGAGTATAAGTTAATTAAAATCACCGGTGCTTGTTATGTATTAAAGGGACAGTAAAAGCGGTCTGGAGTAAGGCGAGAAAAAAATTAATAATTTCTACCAAGCAAATTATTAGCTATTTTTTTTTGTAGGATGTTGTTGGGTTAGAAAATTACATTAAAAAAATATTGATCTGAACGACGTGAAATTTAACGTATATAGTTAACTATGGTGTGAAATAACGTCACGTATGGCGGGTGTCAGGATTGGGTAATGTACCGTGAACGACTGAATATTTTAATGGAATATCAAGTAACTTAATGTACTTCGGGAATCCGGCGATAATTCATGTGAATATAACTTTTAAATACGTTCAACGAAGCCGTGAATTGATTTATTTATCAAAGTAAATTTTCATTATAACATATACGGCCCCACCGTTGGGTAGTCTACCATGGTGGTCACTTCCAATCGAATTCTTGACGCACCTATAATACAACTACAAAAAAGTGTTTGTCCTAATATTTGTTTTATAATTTTGTATTCATTATGATTTAAAATAAATAAAAAATACCCACATTCTTTAAAAAATTTGATTTTGTGGTAGTTATGACGTTAAATCATTTTTCTTGAGTTATCGTTATCATAATCGAAATAAAAGTAAAAGTAAAAGTTCTAATGTTTGTAAAAATACTGCGAAAAAATAAAGCCGTAACTCTCTCACAAGTTATCTTCGAATGTCCTATCAGTGATTAAAAACAACAAATTCTTTTGTAGACGACACAGAAGTTAAAATATCGTCAAGAAAATGTAAATATGATGCCGATTAATTTTGATATATATGTAGTATATTTATTAAAATACGAGATATAAAATTTTATTTAAACGCATCAGAAGAGGTTGTGAAGCCTACAAAGCTTATTTACAGCCTTGGGCTCCACATGTTGCTTGCAGTAATTCCAAAAGATGTTTAGTAGGTGAACAATTTTTTGGTAAAAAAGCAATGTGTTTGTTTTATATTAATAAATGTTTAAAATGTTTATTGTTATTTTTATTTAACTAAGGTGGATATCGATGTCAGAAACGGAATATTTTAAAGGGGTACCTTTTTGGCTTTTTAAGGAATAACGAAGTTGAAAACTAAGTATGGATTGCAGAATGTCACAAATTTATTTTTAGATACATTGTTTGCTGCGTGTTCCTTTAGACAAATTTGAAAACAACACGGGGGCGTATTTAGAATAACAAGGCGAACGTTATCATCAAGACTTCAAGGACTTCAAACACCGGTGTCAGGGCCAGTACAACGAAAATATAATGGGGGAGTATATTTGGGGTTTAGTGAGAGAAAATACTTATAAACATGAAAGAAAAGTAATAGGGTTCACTTTAAAACTTTCTTCTACTATTTTTTGTATTATTTGTAATGATATGAGAACTTCATATAAAATTATATATAAATATATTTGTTCCGATTTATATATATATATATATAAATTTTAACTATGGCTTTTCTGAAATATTTATGAACGATTCTCCTAAATATAAAGCAAACTTTTTAGAATATATATATTTTTTTGACTGACTTATCGATAAATCTATTAAAATTTCATACTATCTTATCAAACTCAAAATTCATGTCGATCTGTGTAATTTTCCAAGTAATGTGCGTATTTCAAATTAATTATCACTTACTTCGATGAAGGAATACATTGTGAGGAAGCCTGCAAATCTAAAATAATCTAAAAATTTGAAATAATACCTATATTTTAACTTTAAACTTTCTTTAAATTCCAGAATATACCTAGAATTCCATGAACTTATTTTTTAGTCCAATTGCGAATGTGCCACCGGACCTACATGTTTCGATCGTAAACCTCGCCCACGCGTGATTGAGGAATATACCAGTGCAAACCTATATTAACTGCTGGAACAGCAACAAAACTGTCCAGATAACTTTTATTGCCACGCCGCAAGGTCGAAATCAGCGTAGCAGCTCCATATTCACACGCAAAACTTGCTTTGGGCCACGTTGCTCGTTTCGCACACACGAGAGTACCAACATCGAAACTTGCCAAGTCAGTTTTTTAAATTAAATTTGCATAATTCAGTAAAAGAAAAAGCTTTGTCATAAACTACGATTTGGAAGATAGTTGAAAAGCTATTTTGCTTGATTTCATGTATTTATTAGCGTCGAGCCAACAACAACATTCTTTCATAGGAACGTATTATGACTTGTCGTGTGTTTTGCTTGTATTTATACTAATAATATGGAATATTTTTGGGAGATTTTAATGAAGGTAGGTAGACTTTGTTGTCGATATTGGTCATAACATTTTTTTGGATATTTTTTCTATTCTTCTGAACACGTTTCACGCAATTTTAGTAGCTTATATTATGGGAAATAAAATCATTATGGGCATTCTATTAAGGGAGAAAAAAATATAATTTAAAGTGGCTGTTTGCAGTTATTATAATAAATTAATATGTCTATAAATTACAGAGCTAGAAAAACCGATTCCTAAAACAATGCGGGTGCTGTTTCTGAACGTAAGACTTAAGTTTTCTAATAGGTAGCGAGTGCGTGATACTATTTAATACAAGAGAATGTTTAATGTGGATGGCACACTTAAGAGATATTTCTGTATTTTTGTACAGCCTTGGCCAAAAGTATTAGGCACCCCCAATAAAGTTACTGCACATCTGTGCTAGGTGAACAACGAGTAATATTCTTTTTTTAAAGGATTACCGGTATAATGACACGCTATTTAAAACAAATGGGCCGCATATTTGGTGGTCATAAAACATCTGGTGCATCAATAATAAAATATTCGTTTTTTCTTGGTCGTTTATTTGTAATATTCGGTCAGTCTGCATTTGGAAATCATAGTGTAAATATCGTACATTTGTGGTTTCGTGATTAAATTGAAAAAATACTGAACTAAAAATGCCAAAACAATACGAAATTAGTTTCGAAAATCGTGTGAGAATCCAGGTTATACACGAGCAATGAAAGTCGCAAAAAGAAATTGCGAACTTAGTAAAATGTTCGCGATGCGCAGTACAATCCGCTATCAAACGGTTTGCGGAGACCGGCACTCACGCAAATAAACCAAAAACCGGCAGAAAACGAGTTACTACAAGCCGTGAGGACAGGAAACTTATCCGTGAGTCTTTGAAAGACAGAAAAAAAACTTCTTCGGAGCTAGCTGCGTCTTTAACTGAAGAGTCCGGAAAGCCGATCAGCGCTCGAACGGCTAGAAGGCGGCTAGTAGAAGCAGGCTTAAAGGGCTGCAAAGCCAGGAAGAAGCCGTGGCTTTCAGAAGCGAACAAAAAAAAACGGCTTGATTGGGCTCTGAGACACCAACATTTGACAGAGACGGATTGGTTTAACGTTCTCTGGTCTGACGAATCCAACTTCGAGGTTAGTTTCATTAATTATTTTATTACACAATTACAATGATAAATTTTGTAGTACTCTTCAAATTAAAATGGTATAAACTTTTTTAATGTGTGCTATTTTTTTGTACTTTACAGGTATTTGGAACGCCAGGTGTGACGTTTGTGAGGCGACGGAAAGGCGAAGAATATCACCCAGATTGTGTAGTGCCGACCATAAAACACGGCGGAGGCAGCATTATGATTTGGGGCTGCATGGCTGCGGATGGTGTCGGCGAAATGTTCATATGCGAAGGTCGTATGAATAGTGAAAAGTACATTAATGTACTAGAAACAGCATTAGTGCCTTCAATTTCAAGAATTTTTGGGCGACACAAATTCAAATGGCGTTTTATTCCAGCAAGATAATGTGCCTTGCCATAAATCAGCGACCACGATGCGTTGGTTTGCGGATAACAGTATTGACTTGTTGGATTGGCCTGCCCAGTCTCCGGATTTGAATCCAATAGAGCATTTATGGGGTGTTTTAAAACGCAAAATCAAAGAGCACAGCATAACATCCAAACGTGTGCCTTAAACTTGTACGCAGCATGCCTCAGAGAGTTGCTGCTGTAATAAAAGCCAAGGGTGGTCCAACAAAATATTAGTTTTTTTAATATTTATTAAGGAAATAAAATTATGAAACAACCAAAACTAGTTTTATTTTTTTTATACCCGAAATATGCAGCAAGTTGTAGGGTGCCTAATACTTTTGGCCAAGGCTGTATTAATAATTATGAATACATATAATGTGTATACATATAAATACATAGATGAGTACATTATCATATCATTACATTTATAATATCATAGATGAGAGTTTTTCTTACAACTCAAACAATTCCTTGCAACGAAGTAATAAAGACTTTTCTATTTTAGTAACAGCGTAAGACTCCTTAGTCCCTTTTATTTATATTCCTTTCCTTCTACGCGTTACTTGTGAATTGTAGCTAGAGTAAATGAAGTCTGGATGTGTCTACAATCGTCTTCATTGTTAAATAAAATATTGGTTGTAATAATGTATAAAACCACGTTCAAAAAAGGCACAAATCTGCAGACTACTGTGGGCAGGTTGACTGTAGTATAAATGTGAAGTCAGAAATTTTTTTTCACATAAAATAAGTTAAGCAATCATTTATATATGTATATATTACACCTATATTTCTTTGACATCCCACGGGGCGTCACGAGATAATGAAATACTAGGCCACTAAAATAACTCTTTGAGACAAATAAAACGAAAGTTAACAGAAAAAAAGGTATGGAAAAACTTATAAAAATTCTATTTTAGCGTCTATTTCAACGTAAAAAAGCCAAAAGAATAATAAATAATGTTATTTTGTTATACGAAAACATTATCGTTTTTTTAAGGTTCGTTACAAGTTATTTGTGAATATATGTTGTAACTAATACAATAGCCAACAACATATTCTCTCGTTTATGAAATAATTTATTACTAATTTACATTATTAATATAGGTAGGTAGATAAAAACTAATAGTCACTGATACACCGAGCAAATCTCGTAACATTTGGGCGTCTGTTCCAGTGTGGATGACTTACTGTTAAATATCTAAAGTTATCAGAAAAATTAAAAACAAACAAGTAATCTTTTTAATCTTTTTTAATTTTTTTACATAAAATAAGTTAATACTTGACAACAATCCCACCTGCTGGTAAGAATACAAGAACATTCATACACTCATTCCTGACACCTAGTGTTTCGCAGACCCACAACTAACGTAACAATCAATTATTTCTTGTATACAATCGTTTTTCTGTAACAGGTCTACTCCGGCTGGGAATCGAACCAATAATCTTTAGCTCAATTGGTTAAGACACCTTATATCTGACATGTTGCTTAACTCTATTGATAATTTACTATTCCTGTAACATCAATTCTTCATTCACGTCTACATCCCGATCACAAAACTCCGTATAAAAAGTGTTACACGCCAATATTAAATACATAGGGTAGTAGCGAAGACTCGTTCAAAATTTAACAGCAATTAGCAACAGTAGCGCCATCTAACATAAGAAAACCAAAACTTTTTCGTGTATTTTAATTATGGGATTAATATATGTAGATAATCATAAAATTAAAAACAGGCGAGTTGTCGTTTCACAACCGAGATTTGCAATATTTCAATTGCAGTTCGTTATGTCTTCTTCGCTACTTAATTTTTTTGACATTGTATAACAAGGTTGACGGTGTTATCTCCTGAGTTCATAAAACTTGGGTGACAAATTTCTTCGCCATGTTGTCTATTACCTAAATGTCTTAGTTACAACCATAATTGTCGGTCTAGTTTATACAATAAAAGGTAAATTATGAGACTGTATCGTGTGTGAACGATGCGTAATATTGCGTAACTCATAGGACAATGCTATTTTATTGTTCCCACGCAATTATCCGCTCCGCCACATATCGCTTCGTATTCGCCAAGAACACGTTAGCTGCCCGCTCGAGTTTACTTAGGACGAAGATTCTCGAAGTATCGAAAGCGTGATTGGGCACGCAGGCTGTTTATTTAGTAAATAAATCTCTAAGAACGATTTTAGATCTTATGTTTTTGCTGGACATACACATAACTTTCAATGTAAGCCAGTTCTTGTTGAGAAATCTTTATACATAAAAATGTATAGTTGTTCCTTTTTTATACCTTAACGAATTATGTCCTATGTGAGTATTAATAATTTATTGGCTTATACATTTTTACGCTAATAAACATTACAAACATAATGTAAAAGAAATATGTTTAGGGACATGCTTCCAATAGTGTGTTTGGGCAACGAATATCGATACTTTTAGGGCCAGCTTATTATTTATCATCTCGTCAATTACTACAACGATTGATATGTTTTACAAACGATAAACTATTTAGAAAGATTAGAATGCCATTCGAGGGTAGAAAATATTTTTTTTGTGACTAAAATATTAACTGCGAAACGAAAAAGTGATTGATTGAGCTCCAATTTATGTATTGGATCCACGGAACGGATTTAGTGATTTGAGAGCACAAGTTTAAGGTTCTCCTCATATCACGTTATATAGAGAGTGATGTATAAATGTATTTTATGGCTTTGAATCGCTCACAGCCAGGAAACATGTGTCAATCGTAAATGATCCGAGTTGGCAACAGTGGTCGCGATCGATAGTTGGAAGCGGACCACTAGTGGCAGAAGCACAATCCCAGAAATTGTATATTTGTTGTATTTGTTGACGGCGGAAACAATTATCAGCAATGGTTTTAAATTATTATTGGTTAAAATTTCATAACCGACGGTTTTGCAAATTGTTGTTAATTAATGAAGGGTTATAAAATTATAATAATCACAAATTATAATTCATAAGTATTTTCTCATTTAAAAACTTGTTTTTGTTAGGGATGAGGCAGAATCTGGCATTCTCTTTCTTGATCGTTTCTATGCTTTAGAGCTCACGTGATAACTGATAATTGGATAATTGTAATAATATACCATTTATAATTATTAATTAATAGTATTTAGTTAAATATAAAAATAAAATAAAAAGTACTATTAATAGTATTTAGTTAACCAAGAAACGTAATATTTTCATCTTACTTTTTAGACAGAAGGCCCAGGTTTCATTTTCATTTTAAAGCTGAAAGAATTTTTAAGGCAATATTGAAAGATTTATCGTAATTACAACAGCAATTACAATAAGTAGTAATAAAAGTCTGTGACAAAATATATCTGGTTTGGCAGTTTCCTTCTGCTTTTTCTTGCAGGACTGCTCATCGTAAGATTTGCTAAAGCTATGACACAGTTACCTACCTTCTGCGAATAAATAAAATTAATTTAAATTTCAATAATTGGTAAAATTGTGCTATTTTATAACAATCTACAATAACTGAATATTCAAATACCTTTTCCGCAAATGTGTACGGTATTATAAGGCTGGTCTAGATTTTCGTGCACCTCCAAAATAGAAGAGAACTGTTCAAACACATATATGATTGGTGTTAGCTGTGTTCGGAGCTAGAATCCGGCGTGCGCCAATTTATATGCCATCGCACGGCTCAACCAGAGATCCTGTTTGCACATCCCATTACGATCCTCAATGGTTATTCCTTTTATATATATATTCCTGCACATTTCAATATTTATGCAGTTATTGTTCGATCACTCCAAGAAACTAGCTCACCAGATTTACGAAGACTTGCAATGGGATTTTACAAGAAAATCTTCGTAAGTAAGATGCTATCTGCGTTATTTGGTGTACGCTTATTACTAAAAAGTTACTGACTTTTGATGTTATCCTACAAAACCGTTTTATTACTTCCATTCAACAAGTTACTGAAGTTTTAGTGTTTATTAGAATATTTCAAAGACTTTTCCAATATATAGATAACCTTAGTAAAACTTATTATGAATCAAGATGTCGTATATATGTACCTAGAGCTCTTTAAATTGATGAAAATATTTATGATTAATGAATTCATGTATAAATTGTTGCGTATAAGAAAGACAGACAGACGTGTTAGGTCGATAACCAAGAGATTCAATTAATTATTTCCTATAAAAAAGTACTACTGCGTTTAATGTGACTTATCATTGATGGTAATGTACCATGTAGTGAGTGGAACAGAGTCTCAATATTCGTGTAACAAATTTATTTCACTCCACTACATTACTACTTAATGTCCATGTTAAAATAATATGACAAAAAATACAATATTTTATAGACAAGGTGATATAGGCAAATTAAGCAGTGCTACATTTAAGATTGTCAAAATATTCAATAAGTTAGTTACAAATTAAAAAGCTTTATGAATGTAAATAACACCAATAGATAAACAAAGACTTTGTAAAGTTATTTTCTTTCATAGTTTGTAAATACAAAAGGGCCAAAAATACTTTACAGATTCGTTTAACACGAAAAATTTCTTAGCTCTTTAAAAGTTTAGCAAAGCCGCTATTCGGAATAATTTACGAAAATATTTTCGATTCAGGTATTACATACTTTGTAAAAGTTAGTAAAAGAATATCTCTTTGTGTTGTAACTGAACTGAATCGACATACCTACCGAAATTGTTACGAGAAGTTTCTTAACGGGCGGCGGTTTCACAGCTCTCGTTATAAATTAATTAGGAATCACCTCAGCCTCACCTAACGAACAACTGAATTTCAAGTAAAGTACATAAAGCGAGCTCAAATTTGTTGACTAACTACAGTTGTTGTGGAATACTTCGAACCAACAATGCGAGTGAACAAACGGGCCATATTAATAAGCTGGCATTATCGGAGCTCGCTTTGAATGGATAATAACTGTGTTTATCGTAAAAAAAATAGAACCAGAAGCTTACATGGACAAACACGTATGTTTGAACTTATCCACTCTTAAACAACCGATTTGCGAACATCGTTCTGTAGTTTTGCCCAACGTGAATTAAACACGGTTCTGGGATTGTAATCTTTAAGGCTTGTTTTATTATTTTTTGGAAGGCCGCCGTTGTTAGCTGTATTATTAACACGCAGTTGTTCCACACTGAGCAGCGCTATCTGGTATGACGCTGGGATGGCTAAATACGCTTACGTAAAATTCTGTCGATACATTTCATTCCTACATACATTCATTCAAAACTGTAGTAGCTTTAATAAATATAGATGATAATACAGATAGTATAATTCCTAGTCCGATAAATACTACTAAATACACCGTGGTTTATATTTAAGGGTAAGGTTTATACGTATATTTTGGGAATCTACTTATGTCCTTTAGTTTCTCTCTCGCTAAGTTATATCCTACTGCATTTGCGTATGGGGAAACGCTGCCAAAACATACCTCATTGATGTCGAGAGGACATAAAGAGCTGTATTTAAAGCAAAAGTCTTCATTAAAAACGGCGCACTGACTGAAAACTGAACTGCAAATTTTAATAAGTTAAATAATAATATTCGTTACATACACCATTTTTTTTCAAACAAAATTACTTCATTTCATTTAATACATAGAAAGTCAATTGCTCACAAGCTCAGCCTATTTGACAGATCTATCTATAAACACCATGTTTGTGGATATTAATGAAAACAATAATTTTCCTTAAAATTCTACATCTCAACTTAAAGGGGACCTATTATTGACTTCGAATTACTAATCTAAATGAGTATTACGAAGAAGTTTCTACTATTGATAATATAATTATCTGGTCTTCAAACAAAGATTTTTGTCAAAGTATTTGACGTGAAACTGACGATTTAATTTAAAATATACGAAAACATAAGCAGTAATCACACTCACTATATATAATAGCGGTTTGTCTTCGTGACTAACATTTGCTAGGTCAACACCGGGATATAATTTCACGAGAGGTTGATCAAAACGACGTTACAAAATACATTTAAAAGTAATATTTGCACTTTCACGCTTCAGCCGCCAACGTAATTAGATCTGCGATTATGTTTCACCGATTCTCATTTAAATGGGTAATAGATAATCCAACCCAGAATAATATTTTGTCTAATCTATTTGAATTATAAATCTGCACGGTAAGTCTGTAATCTCGAAATTTAATTGTAATACTAACTGGTATGGGTAAAGAACACATTTATTATAGTTAAATTTACTCTTAATATTGTAATATTCTCACCGAGGAATATGCTGTGAGTTTCATGTGTGATATTACAGAATAATACGCTGTACATTATATATGTATGTATGTGTTTTTTAATTTCAATGGAGTTATTTGGTTATGAGTTGTGATGTATTTTGTTATCAATATAAAGGTCAACACATAATTTCAGGACTTTTTGTCTATTTAGCTGCCTACACGTTGTGGTCCGAAAACTGCAGAATCAATCAAATTGAAACTTGAAACTTACGTTTCGGGTCAATTTCTAGGATACTTTGCATCTTAGGTAATGAATCTTGTACTATGGAATATGAGGTAATAATTAGTATTGATATTCTGTTTAACGCCCCCCTACAAATTTTTATGTATTTTAAGCTATTTCAATAAATAAATATGAATAAAACCTGATCTAAAAGAATCAGAGTGGTAAACATGGAATTAATAAACCGCGTGATAAAAACGTGTAACAATTGTATTGGTTGTGAGGATGATTTGCTTACAAGATCGTGTCTCTCGAACCGAACGGATAAACGGTGTAAAAGAACAATTGAGTTAATAGAATTCATGTTAGTTTTGAAAAGAGAAAATGAGAATTGATTTATCTAGAATTTGTAGTGAATGCGGAAAGTTTTAAATAAGTAATTTGTTCAATAGTAAACCTTTCGCAATGCACTAGTTTCAATAAAACTGTCCGTACTAAAGTTCTATTAAAATTTTTGTAGCCCCAATTTAAGTAGGTTGTTATTTCTGACAAATCATTTCTACGTGGTCGAGGATCCAATTGGACATTAAAACAATTCTTATGCATATTATTTATGTTTTCTACATACCATAAACAACCCATTGGTAAATTCACTTAAAACTAGTTACATAATTACTGATTTTGAATTTTTACAAATAAATATATTATATATGAATATATATTTATACGAAATTTTTGCATTAATTTTTCTATTTTTTTAACAATTTATTTTATTACCTTAACAAAAGCTGAATCATGAGGAATTCAGTTACACCACAGAGATCAAAAGTTCGAGCTGGGTTTTCAGACGAGTCATCGGAAACTCTTCTTTATCCGAATATTTGAAAACCGTTCGTTTTGATAGTGTAAATATCTAAAGAGTTCTAAATTACCTGCAAGGTGCAACGACGCGTATCGGATGAACACGCTTGCAGCTTAGCCGGGAGTGGTAACCCATGTTACCTCCGCTTTGCTTTTACACACGTACTGTATAGGTCTCTATCTACCTTACTGGTCACCGGTAGAATATCCATTATTTGCCGACTTTAAAAAAAAGATGAGGTTCTCAATTCGTTTGTATTTTTTCTTTGTTACCTCAGAACTCCGTCATTTATTATCTGATTTAGAAAAATCATTTTTTGTTTGACAAGGTACACTTCCCGTTTGGTCCGACTTTAATTTGTAAAGAAGAATACCACTCCAGAGGGTGAAAAATAGAAAATGAAACTAACAAATTCACCTTCTTAAAATTGAAGCAGTTTTCTTTATGTATAATAATTAAGGTACATATAATGCTAATTGTACTTTTGTAATTTGTATATTTAAGTTAAAAAAAATATTACTCCTTTTATAATTATATCTATGATAAAATACTACAACTCTGTAAGTGTCATTTAAATGAATGTTAGATCAGTATTTACTAACAACTGTTTTACACTCGTACACAAAACAGTTACACACAGCATGTTTCCTGTAAATATAGTCCAAAAAGTAGGTTCGCTATTGTCCGAGCCAATATACATTACACTTTTTGTATGATAAAATTATGTTTCAATAAAAGTACAAATAAGTGACTTGGTAAGATCCCAATTCTTAATTATTAATAAATAAAATAAATAAACGTTTACACACTCACACCCCCGCACTAGGATTCCCTGTGTTGCGGGTGGCATGGACTTACACAATTATCACATCACAAACACCCATGACCCGAGAACAAACATTTATCTGTCACATAAATATCTGCCCCGGCCGGGAATCGAACCTGGGACCCCACGCTCGGCAGGCAGGGTCACTACTAACTGGGCTACGGGCTCGTCAAACTCAATATCTTCTCGTTAAGTAACTCAATATTGTATCTGTTTAATCACCTGAGTGAAGCATCTTGTGCTTTTATACTGATTGTGTTTAGCACTTTCTGTTTATATTTATGATTTTAAATACGTGGGTTTTCTGGATGAGGGTCATAGCACACATATCAACTCGGAAAGGGATCGTCAACGTATCAACTCGAGCCGCACCGCGGTTCGTGAGTTGTCCCGAGGCGAGCCGATTATGATACGATCCCGCTTAGTGGGCGTTGCAGTAGGAACTTTCATAAAAAGAATACTGGAACATTCGAGTTGATACGGTGACGATATCTTTCCGAGTTGATATGTATGCTATAACCCTAATTTGTCTCGGAATCTCTATACTTCCTGTTTCAAATGTTTTAAATATTCATAAAACTAATAAAACAAAATTATTCTACTTCCACGACATTTTTATTCTATTATTCACGCAATATTTGTAGCTTACGATTCCGTAGCGACCCTACACTGGTTGTAAATAAGCAACCCTATTTTTGTAACCATAGCTTTTATAATAACATGAATGCATTCTCTCAACTCGTAACGTTAAAAACCAGATTCCTCTTCATTACATAACAGATATTCTTTCGTCTATAATTTCTTCACAAGCACCATTTTATCTCACAAGCCCCAGCTGCGTCATACTTGTTACATTGAAACATAATTTTTGTTAAACCTTATGTACATTTACTGGAAATATGTGACATGAAATTACTAATTATTGTCTAATTGTATTTTGTACTTATCGCAATTAGTAGGATTATATTTCTTTATCTTTTAATGTGATGTTTGTAATACGTGTAAAGCTTAGCGGTCACCATTACAACGCACATGTGTCACTTCTGGTCTCGGATGGGCTAAGACCATAGTCCACCACGCTGGTCAAGTGCGGATCGGAAGATCTCTCACTTCTTTGAGAATGGATGAAGATTGCTTCATGATGAAGAACGGTCAAGTGAACAGGTTTCGTCACTATGTTAAACCGAATTTCTTTGAAAAAAATCAAAATTTTTTTTTTTCACAACAGCTTGTGATAATATCATACGTAAACTCCTCACTTTAGTTTAGTGCGTTTGAGTATAATAATAAGTACGGCGCGGTATATGCACTGTGTGGCTGTTAACCAAGTTTATGGAGCTCGCAACGTTCCCTGCTCGTAACGCGAGTCGGAACGTATTAGCGCAGCTGAACACAAGTGCCTCTGTGTACCTAATTATTAATGCTTACCAAACGGCTATGTTCCTAAGAAGTACTTTAGAGCAGATCTTTAAGGCCGTTACAGACTCCTGACATTTTATATAATACCTATTTATATAAATACTCAATAAGAAAATCTTACGCCTTATATTTACAAATGGCGACTACTTTCGCAACAAATGTTAATTAGTTTTATTAGATATTTTATAAATTCCATGTTTACTCCATTTTGAGGGATCAGTTTAATTAGTTACACGGATTCATGTAACTACGAAAACTGATCCATAAATATGTTTGTTGATTCAATAGCTGCAGAAGAGCAGTCACAAATTTGTTTAATACACTCTGAACATCCATACAAAATTTTATTCCCTATCCCGCGGGAACTGATCCTAAGCTGGGATCACAGACATAACAATAATATAATAATCGATAATATAAGTTACAAACATGTCAAGTATGATTAAGATCTGTGCAGTGTTTTCCGCACGGTACATGCATAGGATAAAATTTCCAAAAATGAGTTTTATCCTTGAAAACAAATATACCAAAAAGACAAAAAAGGAAAACTTTTATTACGTTTCAGGAATGCTCGTGGTTATTATGTTATTATGATATTACCATACTTTATAATTTCGAGATGATTTCGGTAAATCGATGATCGCTCAGGTACCTTCCACCTACAAGAACATATTCGGATGCAGCAGAGTGATGGATTTCTTTAAATATATCACGTACATTTTGTAGCGGTTTTTCAGGATGAAGTCCTTGCTTAAATATGACAACGCGTGTATGCTTAGCTTTACGAGATAATTATAGTCGATGAAGTCGTAGAATCAGACGAAAAGTTTCTACGTTTTCATTTTGATGCCAAAATATTTATGGCAATGAATTCTATGGTTGTCTCTAGGCCAAAGTCAGGGCCTCTGGCGTCCCTCCAAACATCACATTACAAGGTCACGTAATGCGGTCGACTGAATATATGGAGGCCATGATCTTATTATGGTGTTTACGACTGCCAAAAATGGTACCTTGTTCCAGATACATAACATAGATAAATAAATAAATATATATATAATAATAATAAATACATTTACAGATAGCATTTTAGAATAAAGCACCTTTAAAATCCGCTATTCCATCGCACTAAATGTAGTTATGTAAATGAAATCTTAGAAACAGATATGTACTTATTAATTTTTTACAGTACACAGGTTTCACTAATAAATTAAATTACTTTAGTTATCCAAATCAACTAACTGCCTAGTAACTTTATCTAGGAAATCGCACTTGTGTGAATATTTTTACTACCCGATGTTTTGTATCACTGCGATAAATTACAATCATCATTCGGTACGCAATTTAAATTTAGCTTTCATGTCAATGTTGACAACATAAATAAATATCTAGTATTTACTTCTGTTTGGGTCTATTCTAAGTAAATGTCTTCTGAAATTGTTTGGTAAACCGGTGTATTGTCGTCACTGAGGCAAATAGCTTTTATAAACGTTAAAGCAGTAAACGAAGTTACAACCCACTGGTATAATTTGCCTAGTGTAACTGGTAAAGTATTTATAATCACACTGAATTTATTTTATTTATCTAAAAATTTATGTACACTTGACAGTATAAACAGATGGTCATCTACACAAGGTTAGTAAAACAAATGTACTGCTTATTTCAATATGAAATTACTTCCAGCAGACATTTGGTCGGACAAAAGATGTGAAAGGCAGATCAAATATAACAAAGTGTAACAAATCTGCATATACAGACAGAACTATAAATGTTCTACTGTGATCTCTTAAATTTTTGTTATGGCTCCTCTGATCCCCTTTTGGAAAACGTGTTACGAGCGTTTTCGTATGTGTGTGTTTTTGTTACGGTTATTATGTTACTTTTTCTACTATTGATTGTACTATAGCAATCATGAGACCAAAAAATTAAACTTGATTGATTATGTTAAACTAGCTTCAGCCCGATGTGATTTTCTATTATTGACATCTAAGGACATCATATATTTATTTATTATTGTCTCTCAGCAAGTTCGACTTGCTGTCTCTCAGCAAGTCGAAGTCTCAGTCTAAACTCAAAAAACAAGGAAAATGGAGAAGTTTGCTTAGAATTGTAAATATGATCACATGAAGGGAAAACACTACATATTGATGTCCCTTTATTACTCAAGCACCTTTATTACCGAAACACAAATTTGCTTCAAGCAGCTTGCATCAGCCTGAATAGTCAGATTGGACGATGCTCCGTGCGATCGTACGTAAGCCCATCAAGCATTCGATGATGGAGATTCGTTTTTTTTTTTGTTAAGGCTCCCTCGAGCAACCGGCTTATGTAGCAAAACTAATATTATCTAAGTTATCTTCAGGAATCACAATTTTTAACCTTTTTTTGAAATTTGATTGAAGTTAGCTAAACGGACATAGAATAAGTGGAAAAATTACATGTCTAAATTAAAAATACTGTTTGAACCCTGGAAAACGAATTGAGTATTGACTGTCTTAAAAAAATATGCGTTTAGTAATCAAAGCATACGCATTACACCCATTAGAGTCTATTGAATAATCTACGTTTCTAGAATATTGCGTACATCCGATAAAAAATTATATATAAAATCAATCGGCAGTCTATCCAACTGATGTACTAGAGGGGTAGAGAACTGACACAAATACAGAAGCAAGTAATAATCTTTAAATTGAGTATTTTAGAGAATACCAACACTAACTCGATAGGAATTGGGTTGGTTTTTCATTGTAACATAAGACACCTTGGGATTGCAGGTTGATAAAGAAACACATACATATTTAGATTTCCCATCAAATACAACAGAACCAGCCTAAATACTTGTCTCCGATGGGCAAAGTCACCAACTGCCAATCATGCCCCTTAATACGTCACTGTTACAAATACAAGCATATTTTTTTTACTTCTAAATACAAATATTCGTTTTGCTGCTACGTAAATGTAGCAATGATATCTTCATACAAAAATTTAAAACAATTTTTTACTACAATATTTATTCTTTAATATCGTTTTAAAGTATATTATTTCTCTAAAAATTAAAATATAACGTCGGATTGACCGCTGCATCTTTCATAAAAAACATAAAATTATCTTCATCGTTAGATCCTGGAACTGTTCCGACACTGAGCACCTCTCACAGCAGCAAAAGTTTAGGCTACACGACCTGGAGTTGGTCAAGTGGTCGAGTTCACGTACTATCGAGAACAGAATGGCGAAGTCTCATGTAAGCAGGTGTCCTCTCTATGTTTTCCTTCAACGAAGAAAGTTATAATTATTTTTTTAAATTCAGAACCGAAAAATTAAAAGTACGCGTAGGTTCAGAACTCACGTACTCCATACGGTAAACCGAAATACAACCTACGAACCTAATATTAAACATAAAATAGCTTCAAATAAATTGATTCAAATAAAATTGGTTATGTATTGTGCATGTTATCAAGAAGGACAAACATTCCATTAATTCAACCCAAATAAGTAATTCTTGCTCGAAGCGCTTTGAATGTAATCTTGTCGTATTTTCGCTCCATAAGCGTCGTCAGGTTTCACCCTTGAGCGGCACTGCGAGCGTGCATGGCCGGGGATCTCGTTCCGAAAATTCGTTTAATCGAAATGAGGAATATTGCGAAAAAATCTAATAAAAACAGCGGGGAAGGAGAGCGCGGAAATTGGAATCTTGACACCCAGTACGCAGCGATGAGCCTGCAACACCTGCGACAATTACACCCGCTGCCAAATAAATCGAAAACGTTCGAATGCCAAGCCGATTTTGTACAAAGGAACTGCTTAATATTATTTTCTTAGTAACGTAAAAAAATATTTCGATACAAGTATAATATTATGAATGTATCCCTGTAAAATTCATATTTATTTATCTTTTTTTTATACCGATGATGGTGACAGTTAAAAAAACGAGTAATACGACGGAAAATGAAATTTAGTAGCCTAGACCTGTTTATTGTCTAAACACACTTTACTTTACTAGCGAAGTTTCCTATTCTAGTGAAGTTACTTTACTGTATTAACCGCACTAGGAACTAACTGATTCGCACCTTGCGCGCATCATTAATATTTGAAAGTTATTTGCGAATCAGAAATCAGAAAAATTGAACATCTCCTGGATCCAGACATATGACTCATTTTATTAAAACAATGATAATGTCTTTTACATTTCCCAATAGGTTATTGTCTAAACTTTTGATATTTAAAACGATATATTCAGGTCTGGCTATTGCACACTGTTGAAATGTGTTCTATAGGAATTACATTCAGCATTATAATATACGTAAGTTGGATATGCTATTAGATATATAATAAGCCGCTTTTAGCCTTATTGGCGTTATAAAATATTCAGGGTAAGTCCGGACTTGGGAATATTATTCATTTGTGTGATTGTCAGGCAATATTTTTGCTCCGCTCTGACCTTTTATCGTGCATTCATTTATATTTAACAACGAAGATGATTTTATATCTTGTAACATTTTATTGTAATAATTATAAATTTAGAATGATTTGTAATTTGTTACCGTCTCTGTTATGTTACTTTTGAGTTTTCAATAGAAAATTGTCTTTATGACATATTTAAAGCCATATAGTTATATCGGGCAATTTATTTGTGAGTTTAGATGTCCTCTGAAAGAATTACATAAAATGTTATAGTAAAGGTAGGCTAGATTTGTTATTGGGTAAGGAATAAGACGCTTTTACCTTGATTTGCCTTATGAAATATTCAGGAAAAATCCGGACCAGGGCGTATTATTCATTTGTGTGATTGTCGGGAAGTTATTTGCTCCGTTCTGATCTTTTATGATGCGTTCATATTAACAATGGAGATGATTTTACATCTCGTAACATTAACGATTCAACCGCTGCCACCTCCGCCGTGGCCACACCTGTAAACCGTAAAGTAATGAATTTGTAATGAACTATCCCGATCACAAACATGTCTCCTCGCATTCGAACGCTATATTTGGCATGTGTACCAACACAGAAACAATCTTGAATTACAGTCGACAATGTTGCTTGTGATATCCTGCAAGTGGTGGCTTTCCTTTAACTCGATATAAATTATTATCGTTCAGTTTTACTACGGTTTTATAATAAAAGTCTAGCATAAAATATATATTTGCTTGATATACATTTATGTAGATAAACTAAATAATGATATACTTCGGTGTATTGCTGTTTTATGTGGAATATGTTTTTTTATGTAAGGCTTCATGAGGGCTTCATAATGAAGGTTGAATTTATCACCATTACCAAACAAATAATTTTGTTTTATCTACTATAGAAGAAGGGAAGGGTTTTAAGTAATATATTATTGTTGAAGTTTGTTGTAAATTAATTTTATATTTGTATTGATAGCACTATGGCTATTAATTTGACTAAGGGATTTTACAATTTAACCGATTAAAACTATCCACTGGTGTACTTTACAACCTATTACACCTCTTACTCCGTTGCATTTATTTCTAGAAATATAATTCATGCGACTATCGCAAAGAGCTCTAAGCATAAAAATCATCCATGATGGTAACCGTATAAATAAAATTGCACTATTCCTTCAGTATATCAGTCGCTTCGGGAAATAAAATTATGCTTCTCAGTTTCAAATGAGATTAATCCCTCACGCGTGTCATTCCATTCCCTTGCTCACTTAGATACATTATTAGATCATAACTTCGTATGCCTGGCCAAATATGTTCGAAGTGTTGAACACTAGATTTTTAATTTTTCCGAATGGCAATAGTCATATCAGTAATTTCGAAGCATTAACGAACGATTTGTAACTAATAGTCCTTCGCGCGATTCCCCTTAAAATTCAAAATCAAATGTGATGTACTTTTGATAATTCTGTAATAATTTCAAGATAACTATTGCCCGATTTGTAATTCACTGTTGAAATTTTCATATTTTTTACGAAACCATACAATATTCGCCTACATGACTAAAGATGACGCCGCTTAGTGACTAAAGATTGTTCTTTATAAATATTCTTATTTGCTAGTCCTACTCGAGTTGGCCGGCCACATAAACACTCGAAAGTTATCTCAACTTTCCTCTGCTACGTTTACGTCTGCTACGTATTATATAAATACGTCAATACCATCGTTAATTTTTTTTAATTAAAAATGGAATGATTTCTAAATCGATATAGAAATGTCAAATAAATTGAAAGACGGAGATAGGGTCTCATACAAGAAACAGAACATCGATATGCTGTTAATAACTTGTTTATCAACCTAGTACGTACAAGTTTGTACCTTTTATAGTAGAAAATATCAAGGGTTTGAAACCAGGAAATGTATTTTAATTCTTGACATAATTCCTAAACATGAGAATAATAGCCGTTAAATGACTTCATTGTCCCCGATCGTAATTTAAGTACAAAGTTTAATTTCATGCTTTGGTTGAGTCGTTTCTTGGAAAGTTTTACAGCGTTGCGTAAAAATAAATTCCAATTCTAAAAGATATCTTGTTTTTCAGGATTTCATACATAAAGGAGCACTATGTGCCCTTCTTATCCAGTATTTGATAATCTATCGCTACGGTTGATTCTTGCATATATGTGTAAAATATACAATTTCCGAACAGAAAAACCAACCGCTCGCCTAGTTTCCAACATTGGCAAGAGATATCATTAGGTTTAAGATTCTATATAATTCAAAAGTGTAAAATTTTTTTTATTTATTACTAGCCAGCAAAATATGTCTCGAGCTCTCGCTTACAACTCAGAGCAAACTGAAACGAAAGTCAATTATATGAGTTTTTTTTCCATGAAAACAGACTATGTGTAATCATATTGTGTACTACTGAGGATCCCCGCGAGCATGAGATGACATGTTCTTGGCCTTATTCAACTCAAAGTCGATAAAATCGTTTATGCACTGGATTGAGTCACTTGAGTCGCCGGCCAATAAATATTTCTTTGAACTAGTCCATGACCTAGCAACGTCGCTCCTGTGAAAGAGACGGCTTTCGAAGGAGGATGAAAGCCTCCGAAATCGAGTTCATAGTAAAAAGATTTTCAAGAGAGAACCTCATATCCCTGTTCGGGTCAGGTCAACAACTAAGAAAATTGTACGAGTGAGTTTTTATAGCCCAAATACTTACGATTGACGCCGATATATTTATGTATTTGTTTTGATCGTACTACCTCATAATTATTAGAACATATTTATGCATTCGTCGTTGGATCTCAAAGACATATCTTATACTATTTTACTTAATTTGTACAGAATATCGAAAATTAATGGAGGTTTCTGCTCCAAATAAATTGTTTCTTTGATTGTGGTTTAAAGGTCTATGCGCATACGTACTAGAACTTTTGTGTATTATTTGCCTCAAGTATTTACTTGAGACATCTCCAATAAAATTTTGGATTGTATTAAATATGTTAACCACACTTGGAACGTATGGTTAGGTTATAGCGACATTCTTAAGGGGATAAAGCCTTTAGTTCTGGGAACACATTCGCCGGGCATTGGAATAGAATTGGAATACAAATGAAGTTATGGGAGAACACTAGTTAAAACAACTGATAAAATTCACTGTGCGCTCTCAAATATTTAGCGTAATAAATAATTCATAGGCAGTGACCCTCAGGCTTGGTAACGAACGCGTGATCTAATGAAACAGTGATTCGGCACCGGCAACACAATCTGATTTAGCGGAATTCATTTCCACTTATAAGTAGGCCGGCCCCAAATGTATTACATATTATTTGTTTGCTTTCATTACCAGAAAACATACTCACTATAAATAGAGTGAATTTCTGTTAAAAACCATGTAATGAAATCTAAAAATAATTTTACAGTAACTCCGCAATTTGACGAAGATGTATTGTATAGATATAAAGATCAAATTATTACAAATTCACGGCTTCCCTCTCTGCTGTAGTAATAAGAGTGATAATATTATGACTCTGCTTAACGTATCTCATGCAATCAGTTCTAGAATTCAGATTACGCGTTGGCTTAAATTAGCCCGCATAAAGTATTAACGATCACTTGAAATATACATAGTGCTACTGTGTAGATAGGCTAAAACGGGTAAGAGAATATACTTTAATAAAAACGTACAATAACGTTCTTGGTATTTGTTCACCTCTTTTTACTTATCGCCAACGTTTACTCAAAAATATAAATTAAATTCCTTAAAGATGAGAATCAAGACAGAATACAATAAAGTTAGTCTAAAGTATTCTAGTATAAAGTTTTCCGACTAAAAATTCAAAACCTAAAAAGGAATAATAATTTTATGCGGGGGCGAAACATAGAGTTCTTCGTATGTTCAGCAATTGACGATGAAAGAATGTGTTTTAATTCAAGAAGGTTTGTCGTTGAGAGTATATGGAATATAACACGGCGATGACAACTTATTCATACGGAGATCAATCGGTTATAGGGTCTTATCGTAATCTCTGTTACAGGCAGGCAGGCAGAGCTTTATTTGCCAGAGTGACAGGCATTAACTAATCATGAAAACATGTTCTTATATAACTAATTTCAATATACCGGCAAAGTTGACTAATCCTATTATTTCAAACCAATTATTTGTCTTCTTATTTTATATAAAATGTATAATATAGATATCTTCTAGTGAAGTGCAAAAGACTTCTTCTTAGTTATTGCGCAACCACGAATACAGCGCTACTTATCTTGAGGTGGTATTGAAGTCAATCATTAACTTAGAACAATGTATAACGTAAGTTCTAAAACTGAAAGAGAATAAACTGTTATTTAATTATAAACTGTCGGTTCTAGTGGTTATGCATAGTAGTTAAGTATCTATAGACGCAATCGCGGATTTTGTGCTTTGTAGTTGTCACTTGTTTTTTTTAATGTATGCTCAAAATAAAAGTTAGGTATAACTATCAAAGGATGGAGCCGAGTAAGAAAAATGCGTAATATTAATAAAATTTAATTCAAATTTAGAGGGAGGTTCCATGGATCCCTAAGTCCGACCCAATATCCCCTGTACAAGGTGTAACGTGGTGACCCTAGCTAAGCAACAACGAGGCAACTCCACCGGATTCCTCCTGTCAGGTCGCTGGGTGCTTTACCATTCAGATTAAACCCGTCGGCACTAGCGACTCGTGGTGGGGTTTTATCCCCGCTTGGATAGATGCCATCTTCCATTTAAAATCAACTATTGTACTGTTTTACCATGTTTCGGTTACAGTTTCCGAGAACCCGAAACCAAGCGATTTCTACGTTTTTTTCTTGGCAACACGTTGGTTATACTCCTGGTTTACAGATGGGCACAGGCTGTGGTGATCACTTACACACCACGTGACCCATATAAATAAGTTATTGTATAAAAATAATGATTTTGTAACTTAATCGATTTTGATCGATCGATATTGAATCAATTTGAGTAGTTAAATCAAGTCCAGACATTGTTTTTAGCAAACAGAAAATTTCTACTCTCCATCCGACAACCTTTAGTTTAATGAATTTGTGGAAATTCGTGTCGATGAGGTTTTAATAGTAAAGAGAACTCCAAATATGATGAAAATTTACAATAGCGATAATATACAAAGGCATAAGAAAAATGAACGGCGGTGGTGCTATTTAGAAATGCCATGGTAACAAAAATAGATCGCTACAAATTACACGTTCATGATTATATTCAAGAAGCAATTTGTGCTGAGTATTATCTGTGTTCCTTAAAGGATAATCTTTACAAGATACAAACGCTTCTCCACGTATCCAAAACCAAACGCTTACACATTAATAAATTAAAATTAATTACCTCTTCATCAAATATTTATTGCACACATTGGCTTTGTTTGTTTTTGTAGATATATTATGTTGTCGGATCAAAGATACGATGTGTAGCTCAGTCGATAAATACTATGCATACTGAGCAAAGTGTAGCGGGGTTGAAGTTCGAACGGACTAGCCATTTATGTGAGTGATAATTGTTTATTTAAGTATGTTAATATAAGCGTGTTTACTGATAAAAATTATGCGACATTCTTGACACAGTTCCGCATCACGTCCTCAAACACTGGGAAATGTCCTGCCAAGTTAATGTAGCTACTGGAATTTGTATTATGCTTTCAACTAGTGCAGCAGCCTTTTGGCAAGCTCGTCCAAGGACAATGCATCCATCTCAAGTAGCTTTCCTTTGTACACTTTATATTTAAGTTCAGCGTGTAGATTTCGCCTCGATGTATTTTCTTCTCTATTGAAGAATCGAGACATTGTTTTCTTTTCTTTATTTCGAAACTTTTCGTGGACAAAAACAAAGTAAAATAAGAAAACGACGACAATTAATGCCATGAAAATATACTGAGTATAAAGTCTATTGGTTTTTACGTGACTTTACTAATGTTTACAGTATGGGTGGTGATGATAGGTATTTAAAGTTAAATAATAATAAAAATTGAACGCTCACTCTTCCTTCCTGATGGGCTGTATCGCAGATGTTCGACAGCTGTTGGGAGTTGGGTGAGTGATTCGTAACAGAATTTCAGAAATTACAAATTTTTTAAAGATACATTTATGATTTAAACGCGAAACCATAGACAACACCTTATTATTATTTTCGGTTGTTTTTCAAATAATGCAGAGTTGATGAACGCAATTTGAAAAACTAGCCACATAAACGGGATAATACATATTGTTTTATTTTCTTATTTATAATGTGTCACGCTTTTATTGGTTATCTGGCTCTGTATCGTTTTCCGATTGAATGATTTATTCGAAGTTACTTTTACGCCTTTCAAAAGTGAAACTATACCATCGCTTAAATACATCCTTAGAGTGCGTGATCCCAGAAGTAGAAGCGGTAATATACTCGCAAGGATTTTTTTTTCTACTCACAGTTTCAGTAAGCAATTACTACAAATAATGAGTACATATCACACTCATGTCCAAAAAAAAAATAAAAAAAATAAACGTTCACACATTCACACCCCCGCACTAGGATTCCCTGTGTTGCGGGTGGTATAGACATACACAATTATCACATCACAAACACCCATGACCCGAGAACAAACATTTATCTGTCACATAAATATCTACCCCGGCCGGGAATCGAACCCGGGACCCCACGCTCGGCAGGCAGGGTCACTACCAACTGGGCTACGGGGTCGTAAAGTCTTATCATTAAAGTAACCGTTTAGCTTTTTACCTTTCTTAAAAAGAATGCTTTTGACGTGAGTTTGTAATTTAAAATTTGGCATTTCTAACGGAATTTTATTTTAAATATTTACACATCTACCCATGTCAATGCCACCAGTTTTGCTAAGACTTGAAATTTGGTACAATCAAGTTAGCTTTATTACTAGTTTGAATCTTGTGAACTTCGCTCGTCATAAGAAAACTATCAGAGTATTTTTAATGTACAATTAATATATTGATTGTTTTAAAGAGATCTATGAGCGAGTGCCCAATCCCGAGGTGGTAAACATCACGAACTGCTCTTTTCTGTAACACGAAAATCGACTCAACATCAGCATCCCCACAATGACAGATCATGGGGCATCAGACAAATACAACGACAGTCAATATGACATCATATTGTACAAGCAGTCAAATAATCTTCCTTTTTTTACGTCAGTTAAGAGCCTCACTTTCTTACAGATAATCACCGGAGTTAAGTCTCCCTGACAAGGTTTCAGTATGAGGACTTTCTACGCAGTCCGTATATTCTCTGCCTACTCAGTCATTAAATCTGTTTCACTTAATAATTGTAGGTGTCAATTTTGTTTTTTGCTTTGTTCAATGTATACTAAACTAGCACCCGCTGAGAATTCTTCTGGGTTGAACAATTAATCATATATTAATGATTATTCAAAATTCTATGTTTCTTGCCTTGATTGGATATCATTAGGTTTATTGATATTTTATATAGCCTGTCATCTAAGCAATCACGTGTACTCACCACATATCAATTTTCATTAGGTCGGTCAGCCGTTCTTGAGTTAAAACGGGACATACAGAGAGACAGAGAAAATTTTTCAAAATGGTCAAATTGATGTCAGTTACTCATAAAACGAATATTGATCATGAAATTTGATAAAAGACAGACACTACAGATTTATATATTAGTATAGATGTAGAGTATAAATTAAGTATCTATGGGTGTAACTCGCTTGCTAAACAAGTACAACTCCGACAAATTGTTTAGCCAGTTGGAGTAAAGTTACTCCTGTGCATCTACTCGTAGTCAAATTCCCTTTTAGTATATTAAACCTTACTACACTTGTCGGCTCAACGACATAATGTTGGAATTCGGAAATGCAATCGAGTATTCGTATTTTCGGAAATATTAATACTCTGTGCTAAAAATTGACTTACTGTATAAAATTTAACCTATTTCAAACTTTAATATGGTTGTAAATTTTTTGCTGCTGTTTTGACTACACGATTGTTTTATCCCGTAGTTTTTATCAATATTTTTATCGATATTATTGATTTATTTAAAATTACTGTATCATCAATACGCGAACAAAACAATTGTTTTTAACATACTGTTATTATTTATAAAAATATTATATTGTATACTACTAAAAGAGTAAAAAATAAAAGAGAGAGTTTTACACAGGCTATATATATCTAGTGTGTGCGTAATGAACCCGAACGAAGTCGGGACAGGCCGCTAGTGTTTATTATAAAATGTTTTTAATTTCAATATCAAAATATATAATCAGTATTTATAGTTGTTTATAGGGCTTTTTAGATATTTAGGATACTATATTTGAGATGTTAATAATGGTACTCTATTACTAAAAATGTATTTATGATCAGTTTTCATATAAATATAGACCAAAGCCAAAGATCCTGAATATGAATAATATGGTCACTGATTAAGGTTCAACTAAACCTTAACATTTTGAACCAAAATGCTGTTTTAACAAAAGCAAAAAGTACATTATCTTTGTGGTGAAAGCGACTACGATACTACGAGTATACATTTGATTTGATCCATAAAGACATAATTAAATTTACGTAGATTAAAACTTAACGTGAAATATTGTGAAAATATGTAAATTTAGGCGCCAAGTGTGTTGTTTTAATATTTTTTGAATACATAATTAGGGCTTTGCTGCGTTGACACAGCCTGTAAAATGGAACAGTTTCTAGGTTTTTTTTAAAAAGCTACAAAATATATAATGTTCTTTGCAAGCTAGTTTTTTCTATTTGAGTATACTAAATGCTCGTTCAGAGCATTTGAAGTGGAATGTATAAAAAAAACTGTGGAATATAATATTACCTTAAATTTATACTGTGCGTAAAGTGATTAATACTCGACTAGTTTACATGTATATATTCGAATTGTTTTAATGTAACAAATTCACATTTCCTGATAATAGTTCTATTGTAACGACAACATATCAGTGCAACATGAGCTATATTTATAATGCTCTTATCAACATCTCAACCTGTAACAAACAAACCCTAAAACGTAAAAATTACCGCTGATAATTATTTGTTAACGTTTAGAATCTCTACAAAATTAATGCAACAGTAACGGGACCGAAACTGCAAATTAAATACTATGAAAATTGTAATGTTGACAGGCTAAATCATGTTTATTGGAATTTTATCTCCCTTTGCTGTCTGTAGACTACCGGTTTTGTTATAAAATTGATCATGAAACTCTATGAGTAACATACACTCCATGCCCGTAAATATCAGACCGCGCTTCAACAAAGAACATTTCACACTTTCACACGGCAACGTCAGTAAAAGCATATTTATGTAATTCAACCTTATAACCCACTAAACTGCAAACATAACACATAGTGCGTGAACAGCGTCAATGGAAACTCAACTACGTCAGTTTGCAGCTAATGCCTCTCTTATTCTTTGGTAATAAAGTACAAATTGTGTTGTTGCAGTTACGTTTTTCGTGTTAAACTCTTGAGTGCGGGACGTCTTCTGTAGAATATAAATGTGCAGTTATCGTGGTTATCTAATATTTGCTCCACATACTGGTAAATTATTTAAACGCGTATAAGTCGTGTCACGGTCAGATTAAATTATGTTTTTCATTAAGAACACTGATTTTAAAGTTCCATAAATTTGAAGACAAAACGTAACCCTGATTGATAGAATTTTTCACTTATCTGTCTGTCTTATTAGATTGTCTTTGAATGCTATGGATGAAAATGAAAATAGTGTTAGATTATTAAAAAAATATTAGTTCCGAACACTAAACGTTAATCGTGTATGTGCCTGTTATTTTGACATCCAATGATTAATTCCAGCGGCGGCACTAATCGCAGGATATAAAAGTAAATTGTTTAAAGGGAAAGCATTAACGTTACAAGTTGAACTATTAATAGTGTTGCGATACTCTACTGAATTTTTTTTGAATTTTGAATCTATTTTATATATGAAAATCTTCTACTCAATGTACGAGCCAATACTGTAAAAATATAATTTTGATTTCGGGGACTCAGATTGTCGAACCTTATCACATACTTCTCCGATTCGAACTTCGTTAATGTTTTAATCATTACCCTTGTTATCTGTCAACCGTGAAAGCAACTATAATCGGTAACCACCTGTACCAGCCTGATTAGTTACCCGTGCTAGTTGTGCGAGCCAGAGTTCAGGGTAAAACGGAACAGCAACACTTCTTTCACTTCAGCGATTTATTTGAGGCCTTCGCTCATCATGAGGAGCTTTGATTCTAACCGTTTCTTACGCTAACGTCACTCGCTTATTCCCTCCAGCGCACACATTTCCCCGAGCACCTCGAAGGCCCCCCCCACTGGTCTCTACTTAGTTTAGCCGGTATCTGTTTATCGAACTTTATGGGCTATTACTCCGTACACGCTTCTTTAGATATCGGAAACTATACCAAACTCAAAACTGCAGTTCCGCGGTATGTACGTACCCATCATGCATACATTTATGATAAACATTTTTACTTCAATATATTAGTGTCCAAATTGCACTCTTTGGGTTTGGTTATTTTCACGCCGCTGCCTTACCCTTCCAAACTGTACAAACTACACGAACAATAAACTATTATTCCTTAAACACGTGTAAGATAATTTTAATATTTATACAAACGTGTAAATGCAACGAATATCCATGAACGGAGCTGCATCGAGCACTTTGTATGCATCATGAGGGTCGGTCGATATAAAAACACCACCAAAATTAACGCACGTAGTACAAACAGCTTCACGTACTGTAATGAAATATCTGAGCGCATAGCTGCTCCGATTTGTTCAGCGGAGCTTCTGGAATTCCCAATAGAAGATATTCTATACCAGTAGGTACAAATCGACTTTGTTTGTTAATATCAACATTCCCCGCGCAGATAAAATACCGTAGATGAATTGTAAAGAGGTTGTAATTGTAAAGTATTTACGTTCTACGTTAAGTACAACTATTATTTGTATACGTAATCTACAATCTGTAATCGTCAGAGGCAAGATTTTTATGAAATGACAACAATTTTTTTGAATCGAAACAGATTTAAAAATCAAGATATTTGGTGTCGCTGTTTACAAATATGGCGTCTATTATGAAGTCCTAACTTAACTGGGTCTCTGAATTGAAACTTACTATCAATTGAGATTGCTGTTAAGCATTAACTTGTTTTAAGCTGACCCAAATGGTTGAAACGTACTCGTGTAAGTTAACTCCTAGCATGTCTTTTGCAACCCAATCAGGTAACCGTTGAGACAGTTACCTGGATTCCGATGGGGTCATCTCAATAATTTACACACACATTCCAAACGCCAACCATTTCGCTCAGTCGGAATACCACAAATTGATTGCCTAATCAGCCATACCGGCTGTCTCGCTTAAATTAACGGAATTTTGACTTAGAGAATTATTTTAATTATAACCAAATTATCAATTAATAAAATAAGTAAATTAGCTCTTACGTAATTTTATGAATTTAAAATTATTTCGCTCTTCTAGCTTCGGGTGGTATTTTTGGTAAGTGGAACAAGTTGCGTAAGAAATACGGTAATATTCAATAGCAAACTCTACAGGGAAAATAAAACTCTTCACTTTACCTATAAATAAACTTTTTTTTTTAATTTCAATAATCCTTTTGTGTTGTAATGATAATTCAAATGCTGTAAAAGTTTAGGTTGACAGTTTAAAATTTTCTTAATTAATTTGGTAACCTTTAGGTACTTTTTGCAGAATTACCACGTCATGCGTGGTAGAGTTCAAACGCATACAAATTTGACATTTTGAAATACAACGCCATACGTAGCTGTTATGGTTTAATTTTGAATAGTTTTGTGATTACTGAGGATAAATATAGGACGAAGACACGATAGTAATCATCGAATCAATATAAGCGTACAAAATTTATTTTGGCGGCTAACTTGAAGGTAACGTCAATCTGTTTAAAATCATTTCGTGTTCCAAATAATACGAACTCAATTGTCTTCGTTTCAGCAATAGTACTTTTATTTAATTTATTCATATCCAAATTTACTAATTAATAAGCGATTTCATCATAAGCAGGTGACTGATTGTTACATTGTTATCAAAAAAAAAAATGGTCATTTTTTTGTTTGTTTTATATTTATGTAATGATTTTCAGTTTCAAGACAAACATGTAATGTAACAGCTTAACCTAAAAGCTGTCTAAGAACATAAAGTGTTATATCGTATTTGTTTTTGGAACAAAGCTTCCACCGTGTATAAGCACAATTTATGGCTAAATATTCGTAATTTTTAGGGAAATCATACTACATACATAGATATTTGTATATACATATATATCCTACCTCAGTTGACATCTCGACCGGACTGAGCAATAAGTATTCGTCCGTTCAACGCATTTCAATTACACGCCATTCCGCCACATCATTCATTTTATTTAACTGACATCAACAGTTTACTATCAATTCTATACACTAGCGAACTGTATGGGAGAATTATTATAGTATTATTATTAAGCACTATTACATGGTAGAATGTTACTGCAATAATTTGCTTTATATGGTGTATGTATATGGTATGTTCTGTTTATTAATAATTCCAGCAGCTTGCTTCAACCGTATACCATCTACCGAGTTCAAGAAACGCGGGCGCGGTTAGCAGTTGAATGAGTAAACGCTAGTCTCAGAATAGCGTATGAGTTCATAGATTGTATACTTCGTATACGCGTCAAACTGGCTTGGTAGATAATGTTATCCTTAATTCACACAACATTCAATTAAACGTGATTCTTAACGTTACTTTCGCTAGATTAGCCAGCCCTTATTAATCCGTGCTGGATTAACACGGCAAATTACATTCCAGGCCTCGTCACACTTGGACCAGGGTTCTGATGCGGGCCAGTTAACTGTTGAGCCTGTGCGCGGTATACCGCAACATTATTTTTCGCAATCATTTCCATACGCGAGTTTAATTATTTACCGCTGCAGTTCAATAACTGCACGCACCATATCTGTATTGATTGATCGCGTCGCTTTGAGCAGCGTCTGTGTCGCGGCGTGTTTTCACTGTCTTGTTTTATTAAACTAAAGTGTCCAACGATATATCATATCTAATAGTCAAATTTGTTATCACGTTAGCTACTAAATGTTGCAAATAATATAAACACTCCCACTTTATTTGTAAGTACATCTATCTATACTTGTTATAAACTACTATGTAGAATTTCTATCATTACATGCAATTTTTAAAATACATGAAATTTTTTAGATGTGGGCCCAATTTGTAACTATACGATAACAATATAATTATATGATAACTTGATAACAATACGATGTCTTATATGGTAAAGCACATTAAGTTAAAAAAAACCTTTTTAATCTCGACTTAAAGATAACCCCCACGTAATGAGCGGAATAGAACTCCGACGCGGCAGTTCCATTCCTTCTTTTTTGCATTATTTATATTATTAATTATTTAATTATTCCAGTCCTTCGCGATATGCATTACTAACGACGAAGGAAAGTGCGTCGTCCATACCGGAGTTAAACAATAAAAAGATGAATAGGTTTTGGAACTCGCATAGTCGATCGAGGTAAAGACTGGAACGAGTACAAGGGAGTTATGTTGTGCAATTACTGATAAATACTTTTTATACTATTTTATGTATAATCTTTAATGTAGCTCTTAATTCGTCCTATT
Source organism: Megathymus violae (assembly GCA_003671415.1). NCBI lineage: Eukaryota > Metazoa > Arthropoda > Insecta > Lepidoptera > Hesperiidae > Megathymus > Megathymus violae. The sequence continues at coordinate 4,185,371 of PDGT01000009.1, read as the reverse complement.
TAATAACTTGTTATATTGGTCGTAAAAGGGTTATACCGATATTTCAATAACATATAAATATTTCAGGTGAAATTCGCTGGGTCTGTGTGTAAAATCCTCAAATTTATTGCGTAATATGAAACAACAACATCTAAAACGGCATTTTTTTACCAAGCGCTACAATATTGTAGACGTAGTAATAACAACTAATAAACTCCCATTATCTTCATCTGAAACTGTAATGCTGATAACTGACGCGATACTGCGTTTGAAGAGAAAAATTGATCCGTCTGAATATTTAAGACATAGAGCACATTCTCAATATAAAGTATACATAATCATACATTTGCCGTACGGCATAATTAGAGGAAAAAAATGGATGTGATCTATACTTCATATGATTTGCATAACACAGAACACACAGCAGAAAACAGAACGGAAAAAGAATAAGAAATAGGCTACCTTTTTAAAAAACTAAAAACTTCCTCGTTATCCTTTCTACTTGGAAGTTAGGACAATACTACTGCTTGTATCGAAGTGAACTACACATCCGATCATTTTCTAGGTACAGGAAAAAAATAGAAAAAACATTTTTACAAATGCAAAAATATATTGCAGCCTCTGACTTTTTTCAAGTCTACTTAGAAGATAGAACGCGGAGCTTCGACTGAGCCTTTTGAGTGGCTCTCTTATAAAAAACTAGGTTGAGCGTCCCTCGCTTACAGACTTGGCGATATGATGATATCAATCGTACACTGCTGCCAGCTTCAGAATGTTTAAGGGGAGAAGAAATAATAGGATAATCGGGATGTGAGTTTTAAAATGCGAACTGTAATTAACTAACGATCAACATGCTATGGCCAAATCTCAAATATAGAACGCTTATAATATCATCCTTTTGTCATTACATTCTGGTATATTAATGCTAATAATATTCTATACTTTTTTTAATATTGATATAAGTGTTTTACTAATAGGTACGAGTAAAATGTTTGTAATAAATTAGAGCTATAATCATTTTGGCCGCCAAGTAATTAATTACCGAGTCATTTTGAGGGTAGATACGTACACACATAAATACGTACCATTAAATTACCATTATTATACATGTAAGAGTCAAAAAGTTTGTAGTTACATTTTCGTTAACTCCATATCATAAGAAAAGTCCTTCAAGCGAACTATTCAGTGCCGGAGATTTATTCGAAAAGCATTTGAAACAGATCGCTTCTGTGACAAATTTCTTTCCCTCCCAGAGCTCCGGCGACGGACGCATTTCTCGTCCATTCACAAACATGAGTCAACGGGAAAAGGGATTGTTGCTGTATCTAACGGCGTTGAATAAACAACAGATGTTTAGGTACGTCACTTACCCTGAAACGCCCTTATCGCTTCGGAAGTACCCGATTTGAACAGGTAGATTTTTTTGCACTCAGAATAGGGATATCTATCCGAAACTCGGGCATATTAAAACTGATACTTAACGTATTAAATTTGAACATTGCATTACTGTGTATATTGATATCGTTGTAAAAAACAGACATTTCAATAGAAGTACCCAAGGAACACGAACCCGATCATATATATATATATATGTATACTCGTAGTATCGGATTTCACTAGTCCATTCCGTTTGATCATTGACAAAATTGCTCCATATTGCAAAGAGAAAATTATTTATCTTTTGTTCACGTACGAGTATCAAGAATTATTTATGCATCGCAAAGACCACGTACACGACTCCAAGTGGGAATACAAACTAACTAACAAGCGTTTCCTGAAGTGTTTCAGTACAGGTAAGTTCACAGTAGTTCTGCTGCACAACTGCTATCTCGACACTTTTGTTTTGTTCTCGACAACATTTTGCACTTTGTAGAATTACCTACTCAGATGCAGACCGCTGGTCCTGATCTAGTTTATGTCAGATTGATCACAGGGAGCTTTGATCTTGTTATAATATGATATATGGAAATTATTTATAGCGCTATAATTCTATTCATAATGAGTCTTATATTGTTAGCAGCTACGTCAATGTCGTGGCGTACTTAACAACCCATGTAAAACAAGGTCTTCAAGGTCAAGACTGTCCACCGAGCAAAAGTGAGGGCTAACGTAACATTGCGCGTTAACACATTATTACAATATCGGACGACGAAGTAAGACGTCGTGGCTCCCCTTTAATTTCTGTTGTGCAGTGAATTGTTTTACATCCTAAGTATCAAGTGCTGAAGAAATAGCTATCATCTAGTTTAGTTGTGCTTCTTGTGGGGTAAATTATTTTTTTTTTATTTCTGAATATCGATTATTTAATTATATATTAAAACAATTAATTGTTGTCAATAATGGTTTAGTACTCTTAATTAATTTTACCGTACATTTTTATTTATCTCAAAACGCCTACATTCTATGTCAAATAATTGTGACACACGGAATATAATATTATAATCGCAACCATAATTATGTAAAAATAGAAAAAAATTGCACTTAAGTGATACGAGATAAAAAAAATTAATAGCCAACAATCATTGCCTCCGCTGAAAGAGTTTTTTAATTTAAGATATAAATTGAAAATTTAAAAATTAAGATTCACCAATACAGGAGTACATATTTTTCCTTTAGAATACATATTTTGCCTTAGTAATAAATCCTTTAGTTATTAATGTATACTAAACAGTTCAACTCAAATACAAGTTCATTTAAAAATTCAGGTATTTTGTCAATACACTAAAGCACGTAATTATTTGCTTCTACTACCATTTTAAAATTTACCTATTACTTACAATTGAGATAAAAAAAAATTATTACACCTACTTTCCACAAGCTGACTGACCCGTTTTCCGTGTGTCAACAATGGAATATATGGTGGTTGGATGTCAATCTTTGCCGTAATGCGCTCCGCCTACGAACCAATCAAATAACATAACGTACCGAAAGTCAACGGAACCTAACAAATGTCATCGTAACCTTCGTAGCTAAGAATTCTAAAAATAAAACCATGTCACTTTATCGGCTGTTTGTATTACGTTCGATAAAATTGTAGGCATCCCTTAGAAAATTCATAAAAAATGACGTGTCAGGAGAAGCCTGTTAGTTTTATTTAATATGTTTTAAAACCTTATTTGGAAGATTAAATAAGCGGTACATTATAAGCGACTCGAGGAAGTGTTTACGAATTTGTCGGTAAAAATATTTTGATATTTTAATTGAAATGTTATGGTTACAATGAATGTACTAAAATATTTTACAGGTTTCCATTTGTTCACGTCTCCCACGAATATGCACACGGGCTAACTTTAAGTTATAACGAACAGACCCGTAGCGAGTACAATGTAGAGTGAAAAAGCAGGAGTTAGAGAACGTAACAAAGTCTCGCGAATATAAGTAAACAATTACGTTGACATTTATACTCCCCGGCAGCCGAGCGTGCGACGATGCTATAAGAACTTCACTTTGAAACTCTCGATTTGATTCTTTATTCTCAAGCCCAACATAATGGGAAACCATTCACGCGAAACCGTCTCGCATGTGCTTCGCTATATTGACGACTTCTGCACCCCTCCAACTCACGTCAGATCCAATGCGGTAACAAACATCTTATTCTATATATTCGATATTCTTCGTAAAGTTTAACTTCTAAGCTCCTATCTCACTGTAATCGTAGTTTAAATCGCAAACTTTTCTTTACCCATAATCGTTGCGAAGTTTGCAAGTTTAACGACAATATTAGAGTTTTTAAACGTTCTGAAAGCTTCTAAAACGTTCTGGAAATCGATGGATGTGGTATGTGTTAGCTTGTCAGAAATGCTATAGAAGTAAATAAATCTATGTCAGTCACAACTGTAAACTACACTGTATCATTCTCAACACATGAGTGAGTGAGTGAGCGTATTATACCTGCGAGCTAGTTATCATAATGACAGTAATTGTACAATTTCTAAATCACGAGTGAAACTAATCTGGAAATGCTCGTTAAGCTGACAAGGCGGAATCCTTTTAGTATTCCATTAAACCTCTTTTTTCAAATTCAGCATCGCGGTTAATAAGCATTCAAGCGGCCTGCATTAAGCCACAGCTGAGGGAGAGGCTATCGATTTTCAGTTCGTGTAATAAAGGTAAATTCTCTTCAAATCGACGCTCGGCAAGTTTCCAAAAGACGGCTCGGTATCGCAGCCCTTTTGTCCGGATCCTAATGAACGGATCCTAACGAACCTAAATTAACACAGTGCCGCGATTATATCATATCTCGGTGATGTGGTTTCACTCGGAATTTTATATTTAATTTTTTGAAACAGATTTAGATAATATGGTTTATTCTTATGGCAAATTGCTTCATCGATCTTCGAAACTAATCCAGCTTCTTTTGCTCCTGATGCACCCTACTGACCAATAAAAGAGCCAGGTTTCTCTAGTTGGTGGTCGTTGGGCTCAGCAATGTACTATTAATTCTAAGGACTGCGATGACCACCTGCACATAATGTTTGTTTATTTGATAGTTACAAATATATAAACAAAATATTCAGAAAATGGGGGCTTGAGAGCCAGTACCTACCTTCTTTCTAACCTTCTTCTCATTTCGTGGCCGACAACGCATCAGTGATACCTTTGGTCTCGCTGATGTCCATGGACGACGGTGACCACTTAAATTCGGGTGGCTCGTCTGCTCGTTTGTCGGCTATTAACATAAAAAAATTGTTTTTAGTGTAGTACTGGCTGCGCTGAGTATTCCAGGTTCGTTTCCCAACTGGGATACATATCTATGTGAAAAACAAATATATGTACATTTGTTTTCGGGTTTTAGTATATGTCACCGGTAGTATGAGGATCATGGAGGTTAAGTTTTTAATAAATGCCTTTTTATTATTTATCGTATTGTGGAAAAGAGTGTATTGTCGGTGCTTTGTAAGTAAATTTTCTTGGCTCTGCGACGTAGCGTAATTAAAAGATGAATTTAAACTCTAATCTTTTGTCCGATTCTACTGTCAAGACCAGTAAAATTTTGGCTATGACTATAATTTTTCATTTTGGTTTTTTATCTAATTGAATCGCAGAATGTAGCAATTATTTGACTTTGACTTTAAAAGCGAGGTTAATGAAACCCCTGTTGTTACAAATGTCCGTAGGCTACGGTGACCATTTACCATCAGGTTATCTATTTTTTCATTCCATCTTTCATTCATAAAAATAAATGAAACCTGACAAGAATAGAACAAGCCTTTTGGACTTTTTGTATATTTAAAAGTATAATATAAACTAATACGTTGACGACAAAGTCGAGGATATTAATAAGTTAAGCTAAAATTGGTAGCGAGTCGCAGAGTACCTAACAGAAGTGCCGCGTGTTTCATGGAACCGCTGCTCCCACTATTGATTTCCGAAGCATCTAAAGGACCCTTTAGTGCTTCGGAAAAATGAGTTTTCTTTCTTCAGTTTGCAACTCGCTTTTTCCGATTCAATTCAGCGTGCAGAGCGACAACTAAAGATAGTTTTGCGATCAATGCCCTTTTAACATATATACGTTACAATAATATGAAAATTTATTTCATCGTCAATGCTACTTAAAGAAATTATGTACACCATATTTATTGTTTTATATGTATTGCTGCGTGATGATATAATTTCCGAATAATTTCAATAAATGAGTTCTCATTCACATATTTGTTTTGTCGAGACAATGGTATCCCAGTTGACAAGATTACAACAGGTGCCGCTGGAGTTAAGTCTTATCGATTGCGTTCATGATATTCGTATCATTGATTGACTGATTGATCGTGATTCATATTTAAATACATTACAAACAACATTTTGTTAAAGCTGGTACTGCAAATATATATTGAAACGAGTCGAGGTTTCATATAAACTTAATACGCAGTTTTATTTGTACCCTGTCTATAGAAGACTTCGGAAGAGAGCTGAAGACATAGCAGGCGAGATCACGTCGCCACACGCTGACGCCGCGCACGTCCACAGCCAAATCTTGCGAAAAATTATATACCTCCAATTCACTCCCACACACATGGACGCCAATTTGTTTTGGCAGGATTTTACGAACACATCCCGCGAAATTTACTCTGTACTCCGGCTTTATTTGTAAAACCCGTAACACTTTTATATAACGGTGCAAATGCGGACGTGATTCGTAAACATGTAGCGAAGTCGGCTTAAACACGGCCTACTGTTTTCACACGGGTATTTTTTTTTTAATTTCACCAGTTTATAACCCAAATTCACATACATGCGTAAGTAAATACGAGAATGCAAATACGGGAACGTGTGAAATATTCTATCCCATTTACTACTGTGTACTGTTTATTTTAATATTAAAAGGACGGAACCGAACTACGGAGGTTTCAATCGTTAAAGAGGGTAAAAATGTATGTTATTGTGTTACAAAAGTAAATGGGAAACAAATGAGATTATTGTGATTTAGGCATAGAACATAAATACAAATTATAAACCTGGTAAGCGTTGCGATTACTAAGCATAAACCACGACTAGACCATAGACAAGACGTCCAGCCTCCTCGTTAATCGCCCTTACAAATAATGTCCGGAGCTGTTTCCAGGTGGTAACGGCCCGTAATTACGCTTAATCGCCGGGGTCGTTATGCGTGCGACCTCCCGTTTACACGGGCCGTGGCGGCCACGTGAAGCGTACAGTGCACCTTACGAAAATCGAGCCGACAAACTTCAGGAGTTAAAACGTTATAATAGTTAATTCGGCTACAGATTTGAATTACTGCCAGCATATATACCCTCATTTTGCCGCCGGTATGCGCTCGTCGTAAAGAAAAATCCATCAACAAACTAACAATCATGCATAGGCTACAGAGCAGTGGGTCTCTCCACGTAATAAAGGAGACCTGGCATACTCCACCCTTCTCCAGTAAGGTTAGGGGCCAATCCAAATGTTGGAACTTCTCATGCCTCCAAGAGGCTTAGAGACTGCTATCGTAAGATAAAAACTGAAACTAAGGTTTCAATTGTCATTAAGTAACCCTTAAAGTAACGTATTTGTTATATCAAATGACATAAATCTATTAAAAGTTACAACTTTGAATGCGGTCTAAGGTCTAATTTATACCAAACCCAAACTCGTTACGCTTCATCAAAAGGCATTGCAAACAAACTTTGTAGATAGGTTAAAATTAATGGCGAATCTCATGTGTTCCTGGTACGTGGCGTGGCTAAAGTTGCAATTTACCACCTCAAAAGGAAATATGAACCTCAAGTTGCACCTAATTGGAAAATCAAGAGCCATATATTTCCCGTAAGCCTTCCTCGGGGACTCATACAATTTATATGGTAGTGGGAGTCGCGAGTTAGTCTAGTTTAGGTAAAGCTGAATTTATCGGGGGTTTGAGACAGATGAGTAAGTTCCAATATTGCAGTCGAAATATAAAGTATTGAACTGCTTGCAAATTGCTGCAGCATAAATAATGAGAAATTATCTTTTTTTTTTTACCAATAATAATGAACAATGGAAACTTATTAAAAATTCACTTCGAAATTATCATGATCTAGGTATTATAGTAACTAGGTCAACAGTACAAATAGTAAACGTACAAAGGATTATTAAATGTTACGTTGTCTTAATTATATCGACGAGGATGTCCTGAGTTATGAGAGTTAGTCAGTCTCTCCTCTGACTGTCGTCACGGCTGCGCGGCCGCGCGGCTTTTGCTCTAACATGCATCTTATAGACTCGAGTCTGCCGCCCGACATCTTCAGTGTCAACCCGACTATGTGTATCGTACCCATTGCAAGCCTAGACTTTTTCTGCGAGTCTTCATATTTCTTTTATGCTCCTTATAAATAAACTAATTTCCCTTGCTACTAAAAGTATTAAAAGCCCATCAGAGTCCATCTATCCGGATGTTAGGGTTTCGGGAACTTTAATTAAAAACCGTAGAAGGTACGTAACGATCATTTTATGCAAATTCTAGAGCTACCTCGCTCGCCATTCGAACCATTAATAAGTAATTTATGTAGATGCGTAATGGCTACGTATTTCATATTTATGAACGGATTGGTTTGCTTAAATATTACTTAATTTTAATATAAACGATAAAGACTCACACACTCACTTCACTTATTTTGAAGACAAGCTACATGAAATACCAAATAAGCTACAGTTAAAAATATTATCATTTGAATAAACTGTAACCATGAGAAAATCCATGTTGATAACAAATTGTAAATAATGTTTATAATTAATTGAAGAACAAACCACTATACCATACCGTACTATTATCAGATACCAAACCAACCCTGCTCTTAGTATAATATGAATAAACAATAACAATCTATTATTTTTGTAGTAGCAAACGGTATAAGGAACCCCTGGGCCTTCATTCATTAAAACTTCACAATTTTATTACGACAGTTTGATGTTTGTTTAGGGATTATTCTGTGTCTCTAATTAATGATGGATTGATGCGGAATATATTTTTAATGCTGAAAATATTTAGTACTGAAATATAATCCATATGGGTCCAGATATATCAAAGCCAGCTTACAGAAATGTTAATTAATAGCGATGCATTACTGTCAAATTCACCCTAATAGAGCCCACAGCGGCGTTTCAATGATGCAGAATTATTAACGCATAAAGTTAATTATCGTGATTTGGTGTAAAATAATATGAGTTCAGTACTAACTTAACTACAATTCCGTTCTATTCGTAATCTTTCTTTTATACTTTGAAATTATTTTGAAATTTGGCTTTAACAGATCAATAGAGGCTTACTGCTAAATACATTCTAAAACATGTGAAAATATCAAACCAGATCAGTCAGCAAAACAGATGTCGTAGTCACCACGGGTAAAAAACTGTACATTATCTCTTAATATTTGTTTAATTAACCAATCTATACCTACACGTGATTAATGTGGACACACACAATTACACACACATAATTAACAACTGCGAGTGCGACAGAAGTTATTTAACATAAGTAAACCATTATCGAATTGACCAGCTAACTTCACTCCACTACCAACTAAGCTAAGTTAAACCTTTTGTATCTAATCGCGATTGTGTGTTGAAAAATTCATTAAGCACAATGTCCTCTCGCCGTCTCTTGGGACCGTTAGACTAGCCGGAGCTGGTTCCGAAACACCTACTAAACCTAGCATCTCCCGACTGCCATAAAGGGGTCACCGTTATTAACCAAATCTAGCATGTGATGCGGTTTACTTTTGTCATTCATTTTGTAGGAAGCGACCAGTATTGAATTTTGTCTCGAATAGACGATAGCTTGGAATTGTCACTAACTGTCGAGTTTTGCGAGAAAAGCAATCTCAGGGGAAGTATTAGGTCTTATAATCCCAATGATAAGTGTATTGGACTCATCGCGGGGGGACACCGGTTACATGAGATCACGTAGCCCCAAATCTTCAGCTCGACAGCCTAGTAGGTTTACGTGGATAGTAATCTAAGATAAACCTGAATTTACACAGGCGACAGGCCGAGTAATTTTTGAAAATTTTCACCGACAATAAAAGTAGTAAGCTAGATTATACCGATACGGTATACTGCTCCGTTGCAGATTTTACGTTGTCTCATTGGTGCCATCTATTTTATAACAGGTATATTATGTCAAGTGTTATCTTTCAGGGCTGTCGCTATCGCCGTTCGTGCGACACTGGCAGCCAGCAGCGTACGAGCCGGTGGCGCAAGCGGGCTCTCGGCGCCGACGNCGCCCCCCGTCGCACCACCCTCCTCGCCTTCATCGCACCCACTTCGGTTCGTCTTTCGAGCGCACAACAGGTAATACTTATTATAATAAGTATCATATAATTTTGACTCACTCACTCACTCATACCACAACACTAGGATCATCTTGATGGCGGTTGACATGGACATATAATCGTAGACGTATTATATACTCACCAATATAGGCTACTTGTAGCACTGCACGCGTTTCTTATAGTGGTAACAGTGTTTTTCACGTCAGAAAAAGCTGAAATTATTTAGAAATAAAATAATTAGATAAAAATTATAGACACCATCACTAATTTTTCAAATGCAATTGCCCTAAATGCATTTCTTAAATTATTTTCGCAAACATGTCTTACCTCAGCTCCCACAACTGACCTGTCTAAACGATTCCGTTCGGTAGGCTGTGATAATTTTGATAGAATTTTGCATTCTATTTAAAAAATTCTTCATTCCGTCTCCAGTGTCCAAAGTATCAGTAAAATACGATAAATGAGAAAAGAAAATCTTGACTGCAAACCTCTCGATGCAATTAGTGGAAATAGATTTAAAGCGGTATTTATATGAAAACAGTGGTACGATATCAAAAATAAACTCTAAACGAAATCTAAATTGAAAACCGAATAAACCGAGCAAAGTACACAAAACGTGAATTCGAGAAATATGTTATACTCGACAGCTAGTAAAAAGCCGCAGGTTATCTCGTAGCTCGGTGGAAAGCAAACGTCCACAGAATGCAATTGCTCCTTTCAGTACAAAGGCAACGGCTGCGTGTATCCGGGATGTCTTCGCTAAGCGACACTTGTTGTGGTTTGTATTCACAGTTGAATCGATACATAGAAATCTTTTGTGTATCAATACTTTATTTTTCTTTTGTGTACTTTTTCTACCAATATGCACAGTTATGTTTCACTAAAACAAGTTTATTAATTTGTATTAAATGCTCAGACACAACGATCAGTCTGTTACGATGTTGCGTTGGAATAATGTTCGTATGTTACGGGTAATAATTACAACCTTACTAGTTGCTTTTTTTGTAATAACATTCAAAAGAGAAGGCGCACCAACCGATGGTAAGTGGTCTCGACTACCCGTCGATATATGTGGTGTTACAGAAGTGCCAAAATAAAAAAATTGGCTGCAAATCTGTTTGAGAGTCAAATAGCTTTTTGACTTTGCTACTGAAACGGTTTAGCTGAACCAAATTATGTTACGTTTAAAATGCTTACCAAAAGTTAAATCCATACATAGTTCTTAGAACTCTAAGAATTGTTGTTTGACCGCGTTCGGCTGTCAAGCGCTTGTGATGTAATAAATACGGTTAACTGCATAACTTTGCACTATTCAAATGACATAAGCACTGATTATACAATAGTAATAAATTTCCAATTAGACTTGACGCACATATATTAATTTATACAAAAGCTCCATATCTCAACGTGGCACCGGCCAATCCTACCGAGTATTGCAGCCGTCAATAAACATAACTCAGCTTTAATAGATGCATTGCGTGACTCCCACAGTGGTCATGTAATTTGTCCTCACGGGGTGGAGGATTCCTCGTAGGGAATTTTATCATTGTCGTTTTGCTGTTGTAAGAGAAAATGGGGTATATAACCGCTATAGATATAACCGCTATTATATATATAACAACAAAGAAAACCTTCCACACACCCTAAGTGAACTTAATTGTGCTTGTGACAAATTGTTTAATGAGTGCCTGAAGAAGACGTAACCGTTTCAAACGACACCACAAAATTCTCTTGTTGCTTCATAATGCAATCGATGCCTACCATTACTATGGCAACGTGAATGATTATTTTCAATGTTTATGGTGAAATCTGTTGCCCAATAGGTGGCGGAATCTGTAGTTCTCGAGATGCCTGAAGCGTTTCTTGTAACGGTAAGAGCTATCAATAGCACGGAACGCAAAGCTTGGCCGTTTGCACATAAATTCAAAAGATATATTAAACCACTGTGGGCTCATGTAGATGCGAATAGAGATACTTGTACAATACTTTCACCAAAAGCAGTAACGGACTTCGAAAATAATTCAGTTATAGGCAACGAAATGAACGGTACATTTGAATATTTAACTATGATTTTAGGTTGTCGTACATCCGAGGAAAAAATTAAACACTTATTAAATCAATCGTGTGTTCGTCAGTCTGCCACACCCCTAGGCACTGGACCAAAAATATTCGGTGACGTAATCGCAGACAATTAAAAAATTTCCTTTTTTTACTATACTACTAGCACCGGCAATATATGGGAAAATTAGGAAATTATTTAAAATAAAACTATTGCAATTTATAAAGAGTGATATATAAAATAATATGATTTATAATTTTATGACGCAAATATCAAAATTTCATAAAAAAAATTTACAAAAACTAACTACATATTCTCTTTATCTTCGCAATTACTGATTGTAAAAAAAGATATTAGATAAAGATTTTCAGTTAAGTTGTTAACCGGAAAACTACTTAATCGGTTTTTAATAAAGTTATTTATGTAAAGTCTCTTTCACTCAAGTCTTGAGGTAATCAAAAAAAATCTGAAAGTATGTGAATTTTAGTTTCAGATATTTTTAGTTTATTAGAAATGTATTATCACTCCCGGTTAAGTCAAACGTGAGGATCCGACTCGATTTCCTCTTACCTTGTTATGAGTCTACAACATAATCCACCATATTGCACAAGTCTTATTGGCAGACTATACTTAGACAACATTATAATTCACTTAGGGTATATAGATATCCTCACAATGTTTTTTTACTAAAACAAGCGATAATAAAGGGTAAAATTAATTTCTCGTACAAACATAACTATGAAAATTACTAGCGCATAGTCCAAATCAGGCTCCCCGTGTGGGAGTCATTCAAACCACTAATTCCAACTGCTATCTTAGTGCTGACCCATACAGTAATAAATAATAATGTAAAATTGTTAAACTGTGATCGACTAGATTTGTATAAAATTATTTTATTAACTAAATGATAACACAAACCCTTGCTGCATTAATTCATATAAATTTGTTGAAGAATCACCCTCAAACGTCCCTTACCAAGCCACATAATTAACTAGACATTTAAATAAACGAAAAGCAAAATTTCAAGAGACTAGGTTACTAAATGCTTTATCATTAAATATAACAAAGAATTAGACTTCAATACACAATAACGATTATTTCGAAGAATACTCAATACTCAACAATAATTGAAACGACATTAAGGACAATAGATCCACTGACAACTTTCGACGCAAGGAGTGAGACATGAATGAGTTTGGGTCTACTAGATCTACAACTACGTACCTTACAGCTATTGTGGACTGAAGTTATATGTATATTGAAATAAATATCATAATCATACTTATACAGATAGAGCCGATAGGTTAATTACAATAGTTATTGTTTCCATTGTAGAACAACCTCGTATCCCTGTTCACTGGTTTTTAACACCACCAAGACGATTTTGATGTTATTCAAAATATATTACTTACTAACTATGCCCGCGACTTCGTCCGCGATGGAATTTAACAAAAAAGTTATTTAGTAGAAATAAAAGTGGCCTGCGTTACTCCTTATTGCATCAGCTATCCGTCCCGTAACGTAAAGTCCCGTCAAAATCGGTCTAGCCGTTTCAGAGATTAGCCGGAACAAACAGACAGACAAAAATTGTAAAAAATGTTATTTTGGTGTATGTACCGTATATAGATTCATATGCATGTAGTAAAAAGCGGTTATTTTAATATTAACAAACAGACTCTTCAATTTTATTTATTATTATAGATTTCACAACTATTGTCTCTGTCGTTCATAAGCCTAACATTCATAATGTGTTCAAATCCACTCAAATTTCAGTCTTACGGTTCACTTGTCTTTTCAGAACATTACATATAAGTAATGAAGTTATAATAGGCTTCTAAATTCTAAAAACTTAAGTGCGTGCGGAAATCGAACCCAATGTAGCCAGTGAGAAGCAGAATATGAACCACTACGACATTACTACGTAATTATTGCATGCGGTTAGTAGATGTATTACGTACTCAGCCAAGAAAGAAAAAGAAAATAAATATGAAATAAAGGTTTTAAGTAATTGGAAGATTTTCTCATAAAATATTACTGAGGCCGAGGGGCTGAACAAACACTCCACAAACTGCCGACTTAAAGACAAATACGAGCGAGAGTTTCCTGATAAGTATGTTGGGAACGAAAATACTTCCATATTATTTCCCTTACATTGCATTATGGGATACCCTATTTCTTTGTTTCCGAGTAACTGGTTGGTGGTTGCATAATTTGCTTGAAAATGGTAAACGAGATGCTGAATTTACTTTAGTGATGAAGTTGCTGATTTTACTCAAGACTGTCGTATCTCAACAACTGAAGTGTCCACCACGTTACGACTTGTTTTCGGTAACGGGGGGAAATCTCTTAAAGATCCCGGACCCCGCTACAAGGTATCGGGTTACGTGGGATTCTTACCCAAGAAACCGTCACAGCAATCATCTGACGCTTATGGGAAAGCTGCGGGATCTTATGGAAATGCATCGTAACAACGTTGCTCCTAGGTCTGCAATTATTGAGTTCCACAGTTCATAATCACTTATAATTTCCCACTAAGACCAGAAGGTGGAATACGCGATAAATTACCAATTACCATTAGCGCAAATATGAATTACAGAATATATTAACACTGTTGTGACATTTTTATCTCACAAGCAAATAAAAAAGCAAGTTATCGAAAATTCTAATAAATAGCAATAATTAATAAATACTGTTTCATTATATGTAGTAAATATACTTATTTATTATCGTTTTAACATTTGTATTTATTTGCTAAAAAAGTTTTGATGAAAAACTGCAAAGAGAAATCACACGCTACTAGAAACAGCCGTAAATTGTACACCCAGGCCAATGAAATTAAATTATGTGCACTCGTTAAACTCAACTGAACTGATTAACTACAAAACAACAGCAAATAAATGTTGGACGCGCCCATAGCTCGATGGTTCAGGTCAATCGTAAGTCTAGCTAATAGTAAGTCAGCTAGCGAAGTCTTTGGCGTTCGTGTATTGGATGGTTGACCAATATATACTTAAAAGTAATCATAAGCTTGCAAAAAGATTGAATTTATACTTCGAATATTAGGAGTTGTAATGTAGGTAGGCTTTGTTATTGATATAAAGCTCTTTTGGAGTTTTCTATACTTTTTGGAATTCTTGTATAACGCTCTGTCTGTCTGTCTGTACACGTATAACACTAAAACCATTCAACAGATTTAGATGATTTTTGGCATATTTGGACCTTACATTATAGGTCATAATCTAAGATACTTCCCATCTCGGCAAATTGATATGTTCTCGCATTATTTTCCGAAGCGAAACGCGGGGGTTATTAGTTATGACATACATTTTTATAGCACTTACGGGTAGGCAGTAGTTCCGATCTCTATCGTTATCACTATCCCCCTGATCTGATTTACCATCTTAAAACCTCTACAGCTCATGGTTCGAACTAACTGTTAGAAGATCATCTATTATTTAGATTAGATTATTATCGATGTTTGTTTAAGATTTGTAATAAGTGCAGGATGTTAAGGGTTAGTCTATGGATAGTGCAACGTAAATAATTGATAACTTAAAAATCAATACGCCTTGCTACTGTGAAGTTTGACGTCCTCATTTGTTACTAATATTTAAGGAAAGGACAGGAAAGAATATGTTTTAAAGTCGACGCCGGCTTTGAATCTACCTTAGATTTTTTGTAGTTTATGAATGAAATATTCTTGCAAACCAGGGATATGAATTTCTTCAAGAAGTAAGTAAGTAATTTTAAATGTTTAAATTTATGCAAAATTTGAAAATGCGCTCTAAGCAAGCATGGTGGCCTGGCCTACACCTTTCTGATTAGGTTTTAATTCAATTATCTTTATTCATCTATGGAGTCGTTAATGCGTCTATTACTGATAGGAAATTTCAATAACATGACAGCTTGGGATCATTAGAATTAGACAGCGGTGCCGGAAGTTATTAACAAATTCTACAGTTATAAAGCAATGTTATTATTATTTAATTATTTTCACCTCTTTAAACGTTTATGTCTGATGCAAATTCTCAAAAACTCCTGCATGGATTTTGACGCTGTTTTTGTCAATAGATGCACTGATTTACGAAAAAGGTTTAAGTGTATGGAATAAAGTTGATGTTTGTGAACGTAATTTCCTGTATTTAGTGATAAGTAACAAGTGCCCCGACTCAAAGCAATGGCGCGGCGTTACTATATAGTGTTATATAAAACTACAGTAGTTAGTGAGTGGAACGCGGTAAGTGTACACGTCCCAGACTAATCCATTTGCGACTACCACGCGTGGCTCCTGCTCGATACTCCATCTGTGTAATTACAATGATTCACGTCGCACACCAATTTCAGAGCCCTTTATTCCACCTCAATCGATCTCTATATTACCATGTGTTTCCCTTTTGGCAAATGAAAATTTTGAATAGGCTTTTAATACGCTAAAATAGGCTACGTAAAGCGAGAAACGCTCTCCTTATTATATGAGAGGCCGTAGTCTTGTTGCTTGCCAAGTGCAGATTCAATTCACTCACCTTTAAGAAAACATTATGGTTATCTTAAGTATATAAGACGACTTAAATCGAATTAAGACGTAATAATCTTAAGATGACGATAAGTATATAAGGTTGACGACCCCGTAGCCCAGTTGGTAGTGACCCTACCTCCCGAGCGTGGGGTCCCGGGTTCGATTCCCGGCCGGAGCAGATATTTATGTGACAGATAAATGTTTGTTCTCGGGTCATGGGTGTTTGTGATGTGATAATTGTGTATGTTCATGCCACCCGCAACACAGGGAATCCTAATGCGGGGGTGTGAGTGTGTAAGCGTTTAATTTTATTTATTTATTTATAAGATAGTTAATTTGTTCATGAATGCTTTAAAAACCTAATAATGCGCGTTGGAAACGAATCCGAGATCGATTTTGAAACCACTTCGTAATCACTATTCTACTAATAATATGACTGGTTATAATCGGGAATTGAAATATACATACTCCATTGAAAATATACCCATATCTCTGTATTAGTGACACATGTAACATTTTACGATATCCTCAATAAAAAATAAATATAACCTAGCTCGAACTATAGATACATGTAGGTACTAAAATCAGAATGTACACAAAAATTGGCGAGTAAGTAATTCGAGATCTCACAGGAAGTGTCCGATCGAGACGCAACAGTCTCAAAAGGGGAGCAATTCAGTAGTTAGGGTAGTTATGTTAACGGAAGCCTGAGATTCCTTTATTTTATTTTAAAGTCAGTCCAAAAATAACAGTAAATACGCAGTTTAAAATCTGTCCCGGAGTTTAGTGAACCTTCAACGAAACTAATTAGCTCGGAAGTCAATCGCCATAGTTGTTACTTACTGTATCTCGTCTCGAAGTTTCAAATTATTCTTCCGATATATTATGCCACGAAACAATATCAGAAATTTTGGTAACGAACAAAACGAATGGGCAAAACTGCCCCGTAATTCATCCGCTATTCCAATACGGAAGCGATCAGTTACCTGCGATATTTGCGATATAAAAGTGAGTGATTGAGGTTGTGGATAACATAATAAAAACGATTAAATACATTCTCGTTTCATGTTACTTAAATAAGCGGAAGTAATTCGGTAAACACGATCCCGCATACGAAGCAATTGTTATTTACTTTCGTCAGGCGTGAGCTTAATGCATACGCAACTTCCTCATAAATTCAAATTAAAAAAAGACAAAAATTTCCAAAAAAAATCGAAAATCTGGTTACGGGATTATAACATTCAGACAAACAAACTGTTACATTTTTTTGTATATAGTACAGCATACAAAAAATAAAATACTTTATTCATAAATAGATTAAATATTTCACATTTCATGCGACACCTCTTGTCCAGGGAAGCACTCGCCATAGCTTTGCCTATATTGTGGACATCCTAATGCTGCCACGGTCCCAAATATTTTCACGTGTATTAGGCAGAATATTTGCGACGATAAACGTCAACGCATAAAAACATTCCGGTCGGTATTAAATTACTGTAATGCGAATAATAACCGCTGGAAGCTAATACATATTTGTGGTTGAAATGGCACAAACATAAACCTTAAAATGAGCTGCACTTTGCTCAATGGGTCGGAAGAGCGGCTAATCGACAATTGTAAATGTAACCGGTGAGCTGTAGTACGGTTCCACTGCTACTGAGGAAGCGACTAGCTAGGAATTATTATCACAGCAAAATAACACAGCACAGCACAGTAAATACAATACAAAAATACAGGAATTACAATACTGAATAAAAAAAGATATAGAAAGGGTTGTGTTACGTTAAATAGTCTTATGGTGTTATTGTTCTATGGTGAATGAATGTGCGATAAACATGTTCTTTTACTTGCAGCCTGTTGCTATAACTCATCTACCTCTTACTGCTTGTTAATGATACTTAGCTTTTTGTATAGGGTTAATTAGTTAGCTTAGTTTGGTGTCTTTGATTGTGTAAGCGATTGATCCTCGGAAACATAGATTAATTTTGTGGGTGGAATTTATGAAATCTTTGTTTATTTTAACGGAAAATTTTAGTTACAGGTACTGCGGTATAGATAATTTTAACGGGAGTTAGCCGTTAAAGTAAGATGCGAAACTTCAAATGGGTTCTAATGTTGAGAGAATATATTAATATCTTAATTTTTATTCATGTTTTTAGTATTTACCTGTCGCAAAGCCTTCGTAGATTGCTTGTGTTCACTTATATGGGTATTATACATACATATAATAACCTATTATTTATTATTATGACATTTATGCCGAATAGTAAATGGACCAAGCTAAATAAATAACTTCTGATATAGTCGTTGTTTTGATTTGATTCGAATTCCTTTTTTATGTAAACCGACAAGGCTTATTAATACTAGTCCTATTGCATAGTAGCAGTTTCACCAATCTGCACTAATGCATCGTGGGGACTATATTCTTGGTTTTCCCAAAAAATAAAGAGATATTCGTACCTTAAGTGCAATACTGAGTTGTTGTACTTTGCTTGCAATGAATGACACAAGCTGCTAACACATTCCCGTATTGTCGGGCTAGTCAGTTTTGTTTCTATAACTATACAGTCATGACATTATGTTACTTTTTGGTGCAAGAAACTTTCTATTTGATCTATGGTTCTATCAGTTGACGCGCTTGACTAGTTGACGTAGAAGAATAACTAGAATTCCCAGTACAAGTTTATTTATATGAACAAAATTATAATAACAGATAGAGAACTAGGCACTCTGTACTGAATAGATTACTTACCTTATAGATTAGTCGGGTTCACTCGACTAGTTTCAGACGTATTCGAGGCCTTTCCTCAAGGGCCGTGCTCGATAAGAACCTGCGACTACTAGACGAATTAATTAGTCGAGCAAACCCGACTAAACGACGGAATGAATATGAAATATAATATCTATACAGATATTCACGAATCATTGAGTGTATTAACATTGGACTATGGGAATAGTTACTCGATTGTCGTAGGTGGTAAAAATTTTGATATCTTTACAAGAGGTCAAAAATTAACTGCAAAGTATCGTATCCACAGGTCGTCCTTAACATCAATGTAACAACAAATTAAAATGTTGTTATGTAGCAATTTAATTTTCCATGACTTGTTATTTTGGTATTTGTTTTAGATATGTAACATTCATAAAACGCTTTGCACATAAAACATTCAGCTGAAAAAATAAGAGCAGAGATATTTTGAAACGAGGTAGCCCAAATGTAGTTATGTGCAAATTCCATGATAGAAAAAATAATGTAATTGTTGAGTTCCGTACAAAAACATGAATGTTCAACAACATTAGGTAACGCTAATAATAAAGTATAAGTTTCCGTTTCAAATAATCATTGCGTCAGGAGTCGCGGGGCGAACCGTTTGTTACCAAAAAATGAATAATGGCTTCGGGAAATTGCGTTCCGTAACAACTTCTTACGGACTTCTCAGTTTTGAACCCTCGCAAATGAGGATGGATGCGAGAATGTGGGCTCCAGTTTCTAATAAAAGTTCCTAAATTATGCTGTCGCTTCCAACTGATTTAAACAGGCTTTATTAAACCATCAGCGAAATAACTTTTTACGACAGCGATTTTCTTAGGTGGGTAAAGTATTCTGTGTGGTTCTAGCTAGCTGACCAAGCAACCAGCACTGTGATTCAATTTGGGCCAAACATTAATAAATTTTATTATAACTCGTTAAAACAATATATTACGCTAATACATTGCACCAAAGGTGTTCCGTTGTATTGCCTTAAATCAGACCACCATTATAAATTAATCGATTAACTTTTAGTATCAGATAAACACGTAATTAACAAACCAATGGCGAACGGCTTAATGTAATCTAATAATATTTCGTAACGTAAATCTCACTGTCGAACATTTTTCTTCGTACATAAGATCCAATATCGTCATCCGCAGCTGAATTTTCTTAATCATATCATGGAAACTAATATAGAAAGTAAAGCCAGAAGCGTGATAAATCTAGTTGGATGTCCCACGCCGCAGAGCGCCACAGCCCAAACAAAGTTACCACTAAACTTGACTACCAGTAATTAATATTATATAAGTTGAAAAAACTATTCTCGTGTATACTAAAAGACATAAGATATGAATACATGTAATGTGTGAATTTTCCTTATGTGTAAAATATTAAAGTTCGGATTCATGACCTTTTTTAAAATCTTCTAATGGGGTAGTAGCTATTAGCGAAACTGTATTGAATACAGGTTTATGATAAAGGTGGTTAAACAATCCCTTTTATTATACTGCATCGTAAATGTATTAATTGACAATTATCTTTTGAGTACAAAAAAATCTTAAGCACGAGAATATCTTGCGAACGAAAAAAAAATTTTCTAATTTTTTTTATTGTTATATATTTTAAAAGAACCCTCCACCAGCTTCTATACCAAGGATGTATAGAGCTCCGTAGCCGTAACCAAAACTATGGGATATCTGAAATAAAAATAAATGCGAAACGTTATCCGAATCCGATAAAAAAGTTTTAATTATTTCGTGTAGGGGCAGTGTTAATAACGCTATGACAGGTTTTCGCCAGACGAGCCGATACAGTTGACACGCGTCCACTTTTAAGCAGTTTTTTTTATTTAGTTTTTAAGGCGATTGTTTTTTTCTGTGATAACAATACCAAGTAATACCTAGAAATGAAGTCAAAGTGTAACTTGTAAATACATTATATATATATTTTCTAAGTTCTAAATCATCTAATATCCGTAACTGATTTTATCCAAAACCATCGGGTAATCCGAAATTAAAATATTATTAATCAGTTAAATATTATACATATATTTATATCCATATCCAGATACTAAACTTCTTATCCATAACGTCCCTAATCTATATGAAGTTATGTTTAGCATTTACACCAATTTGAAGAAAATCCAGTTCAACTCAGTGGTAGCTAGCTAGGCAGGCTTCACGGAGAGATAATAATACCAGGAATAAAATTAATGACTTAATAATAATACTGATAATATAATATTTATGCGAAGCCTTACCACCAAGCAGGCAGGCTTCTGTCGCCTCTTACGACACCCTGTTCTGCCAGCATGGGATTGGAGGGAGTATTCTAGCCACACCAATACGGCACAAATAAATATGGTTGTAAGAAGGATGACCCAAAAGTCCCTCGTTTTTAGCTAGTTCCGTGTTTGTACGCTTGTATCAAGTTTTTAATTGTATAACAGTGGGCATACATACAATTTACCTTCGTCGAATTGTGAAAACATGATGCCAACTAACCCGTTAAAACTAACATCCATAATCTTCCCTGCGCTTCTCGATCGCTTCACTTGGGTATGAGTTGATTTCAGCCAAATCATCGCTCGCACTTCGTATCTGAATCATGTTGATTAATCTAATTATTATATTTATCACCGTTTACGATAAGACACGATATTTTAATTTAATCCGTAACAACATTAAAGGGAAATTTTTAAATTTACATTATTAGGTATATTCATAATAAATGTTGTCGCAAAATTTTATGCTTAGCCTGGTAATTTAAAAGTTTTATCGTAAAGGATGTGAAATAAATACTAATATTTATATCCGAAGCCAAAAAATGTATATGTGCATCCCCCCTCTGAGAAGAGATATTATCACCAAGCTGCCCTTCCGCTGCCGGTCGAGACTAATCAACTATATATTGATATTGATAACTAAATCCCGTGCAAGAAGCCTCAACGAGCGCGTGTACTTATGTTATTAAAACACGTAATTACTAACATAAAATGCGGCGTCTAGATGCTGGGGTACTCGGCTGTCACGACGGCCGGAGCATTCAAAGTATGGCACTGCGGACATGGTACGTGCATTAGGTCACACATCTAAAACATACCGCTATGGACAGCACCTAACATTTATTTATGAAGCACTAAACTGTATACAATATAACACTGGACGTGACCTACAGAATGTGACTAGATAGATAGACATAAATAAATACCTTTACAAGTAGGAATTATTTATTAATTTATAGTTAGAACGGACATCAAGTCCAATTACACTAACTCAGATGCATAACAAATCAAAACAAAAAATACACAAAATTAAATTAAAAACATCAATTAAATCAAAAATAATTGTAATTTAAATACCTGTCTCTACAAAAAATAAATCTGAGTCGATTAAAATTTAAATCAATAATTACAAAATAAATCAAATCCGATCGATAAGAATTACTATAATAAAACAACAATGACATTAATTATTAATAAGTACATTAGAACTTGGAATTGGTATTGTTCAGAGGATTTCACTGAACTGCAAACACACACTCATAACAGCCTTCATAACAAGTCGAAGTCAGGAAAGGCCTCCAATAGAGCACAGAGGGCAGAGAGCGCGCGCGGAATAAAGGAGTTAGCGTGTGCAACTGTCCGAGTAGATGGCACAGCGAGGAGTTTATGCTTCCTAGCACGCAGGTATTTGTCCTGAACGGGCGGGACGTATAAGTGAGCCAACTCATTGTGCAGGCACGGAGCATCAATCTAACCACGAAGGAGTTTGAACATAATGCCCAATTGATTATTGGATCTCCTGGTCTTCAGCGAGTTGTAATTGAGTTGTAATTTCCAAGAACTTAATAGTTATTACTCTACTACTCTGCCTCCGAATAGGTGATCACGGCTTCCCACATAATACGTTAATTGAGGAACTTCAACATAAACATTAGAACTGCTAAAATATGTATGCTTTAGCAATATACTATTTGTGATATATAAGTTATAAAGCCGTAATTCGGTTAACATTTTTAATGTCAGCGTGTAAATAATTATCATAGTGATAGAGCTTTTGTAACATCCTGGCTATTTACCACCGTCCTCCTAGGATATACCGTGAAATGTTTTTCCGTATTTCGGTTGCAGTATCGGAAAGCCCATAATGAGCCAGTAGCCCGCTAGATCTTCACCGGTGACGCGCTGTTGATGCTCAAGTATTACAGACCTGCGTGGACGGCGGTAACAATTGACTATAAGGTTGCCCGTGTGCCCGTTTATCGGCATTTACATAAAATAATTGTATTTGATAACCTCGAGGAAATATAAATGTGATATTGAGCTCAAAGTTATGTACAAATGCATTAATATTGAATATTTTATTTCTGTTAAACAAATATTTAACTTTATGTTAAACCTGTTCAAACAATTTGTTTTGCGTCAATATAGCGTACAATAAATCTTAAGAGACAGTTCTTAACCAAATTCCTTTGGTTATTATTAGTTATTAAGCAAATGAATAACACTGTTAGTAGCAACTGTGTCAATTTATTCCACCTCGTTAATTTTTACTGATTTCTTTTAATTCACTTCATAGCTGCGTACTTCGCTCTAATTGTCATAATAATAAGGACTTATTGTAGTATGGGACTGTTTAATTTAGAGCAGACTTTGAACTGTATTTAGGTGTATACATTTCGTAAATTTTAGTCATAACAAACGCGTACTTTCTCACATTGTGCCCAGAACTGATATTGTAGCTGTGTAACATGGTAACATAATTTTAGAGAGTCAGTAATAAATAGGTATGCTGCTTCTTTCAGGCCGGCAAGGCAAAGCATCTGGTGTGACTATCATACCATGACTGATACCAAAAATAAATTTCACTAATCATTCTAGCTCTTGATCTTTAAACTGTACATGATGTAATGGTTCTTATGATTAATCTCGAGAATAAATACAGCATCTTTGCCGACGACTTACTGTGGTATGTTTCTTCTCCACCACAAGGTATGTTTTCGAAATGGTAGTAAAGAGGTAAAATATAAGTTGATGTTCAGTTTCTTTCTCGGCCTTCAACGCCTCTCTCATGACATTGCTCCCTCATATGACTAATAATTGTTGGCTATTAATCTAAAAAGAGGTATATCTCATATTAAATGGACAAATATATTATATTACGTATCTACTACAATAAATGATTTTGCAAAGGTTGGTATAAGAAGTAATGTATTTTTTTATATTTTTATTGCTATTTAACAGTAGTATACTAATAGCGTAAAACAGGGATGTTATGGAGCACCGTAACTGTAACCGAAACAATCGGATATCAGAAATAAATATATATCCGAAACCGTAACCGAATCCGATAAAAAAGTTTCGGATAATTTCGAATAGAGGCAGATTCTAAATAAAGCATGTTATGAATGGTTTACGCTGGTGGAGCTGATACATTAGCCGCGTCTTTCACATTTTAGATAGATTTTATTATTTAATTTGTTTTTTCTGTGATTATAATACCACATAATACCTAGAAATTAAGTCTAATACCTAGAATAATACCTTGAAGTATTTTCTTTCCAAGTCGCAAGTCATCTAATATTCATAAACAATCGAATAATCCGAAATAATTTCATATCCGTATAATCCGTAAAATATTATTCATACATCTGTATCCATATCCGGATCAGAAATTTCATATCCATAACATCCCTAGTGTAAATACATTTCTGGTGTTTAGTGCGTGACTAATAGCTACGTATTTTTTGTCTTCAAGCATAACATTTATTTAAAATAAACAACTAAATATATGAAGCATACGGTTTATCGTTTGATTCCCATCGCACACAATTCCATATTTTCGTATAACGAAGTTGTATCAATCAAGGGGACACAGGGGTGCGCTGTAATAGCATTACGCGCAATCTGCGGCAATTGTTGCCACCGAAAGGTCTCGTATGTACGTATGCTTTGGCTAAAATTTGACAATGTACCTATGGTTTATGTATTTGCCGACTTTACCCATAGTGGCCGCCTTGAAAATAATCAAGTTTCGAAATAAATAATTACTTATTTTATAATGTACTTAGTAATGTAATTAGTATATTAATATACTAACAATACTTACAATGTATAAATTAAACCTAACTTGTACTTTTTCTAAATATGAATTTGTTTTCTCTTCTTTTATCTTTGTTATTTCCCCAAACATCGAAAAACACCTTTTTAATCTAGCCCACTTACGTATCTATTTTGGTGTATCACATTACTAAACAGAGTAGAAAGGTTTCACGGATGAATTGCAAAATTTTTGTTCTTCTGTATGTGTCATACTTACTGTATAGCTTTTTACATATAGAAGGATTATCTTTATATGTTGCTTGGCGACCGATTGATGACCTTGGTACATAGCAGTATTCATACTAGGATCCGCTACATGGCGTTATATTCAAATTGTTATGTAATGTTATGTAATGTATGTATATTCATTGTCTGTTGCAAGTTAAAAAATCCTCAGAAATGTCATCATCTAGTGGTGATGACAAGTGGTCATGACAAAAACCTAAAACAATAATTTTAAAAACATATTTTTGAAGTTATGGTACAGTACGGTACTTGAATTTTATTCATTAGTAAGTAGAACCGAAATTAGTCCTATGTAGTCAGAATATACGGTTGACAAGGAAACTGTTCGACAAACGAAGGGTTTTTTATTTATTTGTTTACTTTAAGCACTTTATTGTACACCAGAATTATTTATACAGGGTGTTCCAGACTGAATGGATAATCCTGGAGGGTCAAATAGTACAGCTGCTGGCCGCTCCAAAAAAAATACTCAAAAAAAATTCCAATCGACACCGAAAATATGAAGTTTCTTAAAGAAAAACACGTTTTTATTGACCTTACTGTACTTTCATGTACACCACGACTGCAAATTAATGAAATTTGTTGCGATTTGGTGTTATCTCATTCCTCACAGATATCCTTATTAGAAACACAGTTAATTGTATGAGTACCTATTTTAATTATTTTTTGTAAAACATATCAATTCCGAATTTGAACACGAAATTTGATAAAATCATTATTTAGACAATATTTGAGGGCCTTTGGTGAAAAAAACAATGTATGAAAACCCGAGTGGCCAACTATTTCAAAAATAAGTGCGGTTAATAAGGTTTACAAAAAGGGTGTAATACATAATTGCTTCTAAAGACGATTAATAATAATCATAGTTTTTTTACTTGCGTGTGGCCCAAGTGACGCAGCCTTTGTTTATTACGCAACACGGATAAGTTGATTTAGTAGTGTGAGCGAGCAAGAAAAGAGTATAATAGTACTAATAATAATTGTTTTTTTTTATTTAGCGTCAGGGTACTTAACAAATACTGGTATTTATTTAGTGCGTTACTTGACTTGTTCGGTGTCGCATGTGCGCATTTCTCTTGTATTTCTCTGTGATTTTGAATCAGTGTTATAACAACGACTTCTGGCTATTTCGTTGGACTTTCAGTTTTGCTTCCTGATTTGGACTTTGTTTGGTGATTTTACGACGACTTGGCTTGTATCTGGCCTGGTTTTGTGTATTAGATGCCGCGTATTCAATATACGGCACAAGAATACACAAACATGCACTTAATTTATGGTGAATGTAAAGGCAACGCAAGTGCTGCTGCAGCCATTTATAGGAAAAGATTCCCTACCGCACGTCACCCTGATTACCGTGTATTCATCAGAGTGCACAGCTGTTATTCGGAGGGAAGAATACCTGGCATCGGCGTTGGTGGTATTAGCACTGGAAGAATTGCAAATATTAATGCACCACAGAATGTACTTGACGCAATTCAAAATGACCCGTCCGCCTCTACTTGAGTAATAGCACGACGTACAGGAATATTGAAGACGACTGTACACCGTGTATTGAAAAAAAACAAATTTCATCCCTACCACCTTACACGCTTTCAAGCTCTGCAACCGAGAGATTACAACGCTAGATTGATTTTTTGTAGTCGAATGCTTGAAAAAATAAAACAAGATCCCCAATTCTTTAACAAAATTTTGTGGACCGACGAATCCCCTCTTAAAAGGGACGGATACTTTAACATGCATAATCTGCACAACTGCCAACAAAGGAATCCGCATCTAATGCTAAAAAAATAGATCACAATACCAATTCAATACAATACAATTTATGACATGCCGAATTTACTCTTTTGCATTGTTATAGCAATTACTGCATTTTTACTGTAAATAAAATGATGTATACCATTTTGTAAACCTTATTAACCGCACATATTTTTGAAATGGTTGGCCACTCGGGTTTTCATAATTTTTTTTTTTTCACCAAAGGCCCTCAAACATTGTCTAAATAATGATTTTATCAAATTTCGTGTTCAAATTCGGAATTGATATGTTTTACAAAAAATAATTAAAATAGGTACTCATACAATTAACTGTGTTTCTAATAAGGATATCTGTGAGGAATGAGATAACACCAAATCGCAATAAATTTCATTAATTTGCGGTCGTGGTGTACATGAAAGTACAGTAAGGTCAATAAAAACGTGATTTTTAAGAAACTTCATATTTTCGGTGCCGATTGGAATTATTTTTTTTGAGTATTTTTTTTGGAGCGGCCGACAGCTGTACTATTTGACCCTCTAGGATTATCCATTCATTCTGGGACACTCTGTATATTGATTTTAAAATACAATGCTAAGAATTGTATGTACAAACAGCGATATTATCTTAAAGCAGAAAGAAGAAATCGTTCTTCCAGATAACCTTTAAAATTATAACAGTAAAGATTATTACATTATATAAACTTTTCCTTTTCAAAGTTCTATTCACGGATGGAGTCGATATTTAGCGTGAAAATTAAATACATATCTGTTTCTCGAAGGTGTTTCCGTTGTTGATGTCTTATTTGTGTATGACCATGCCACCAGCACAGAAGGAATCCTAACGCGGGTGTTTGATTATCTGAGCTTCAAATAAAATTCGCTAACATGGCCATATATCGATGTATGATTTCGTTTATAGCATGCATTGCGTTAATTACGACTGCGAAGAGCACGGAGCAGAACTCGTTGGGTTACTCCATATGGAACTACCTAATACATCTTATTACCTATTTACTTACCAAGAGCACCACAATTTATCGCCTCTTTGTACACTTATTTACCTTGTTTTACGAACGAGGGTTATTTTCATGAAAAATGTGTATAATTTTGCATATCTTGGATAATTATGATATTTATAGAGAAACCTTCTCACAAAAATTGTACGCTTTGACTACAAAAACTGCTTACATCGCAGATGTAGTGTTTTCCTATTTAAAAAAACTCATTTATACTTAGGTTATCGTTACAAGTACACAAATAACAGATGAGATGAGAATAACAGTTTACGTATAATTGGGCAGGTAACATACTGAAACGGCCGGCGATTTATGTAAAAGAGGGCATTATACTGGAATAGATTGGCAATATAACACGGCCTGCAAGCAGAATAATTCAACCTGTAGGTGTTAAAATGTAGACCAGCGGTGTAACGGCCATAACTCAGCCTAGTCTTGCGTAACTCTGAATTACTGCGAGCACGTGTCCACTTTATATCACTAGTTAAACTTACTCGATTTTTATAAACCTATGTCTAGTTAAAAGTTCGATATCGAACGATCGTACAGCTCGTTCGGCTCGGCAAACTTAACTCCTCGAGAGTTTTCGTGCTCCGTCACTGCCATTCGCAGTTTAAGTGTTCTAAGCGTAGTGGATTGTGGATTGCGTTTACTCTCGATAACATCTAATTGTGACTCGAATGCAATTTGATATGAACTCAATCCAAAGTTTTGAAATTGAAGTAAGCGTACAATCGACTTAGTTGGGATGTAGGGGGGCTCCACCTCTCGTACTCATACTTAATGGTCAGTTATACTTGATTGGCCAGCTAATTTCTTCTCTAATTAGTCGTGATATGATTCTTTTAAAATTGTGAACTTGGGGTGCCAGTTAAGAAGCTAATTCGTCGTATACAATCCCTAGCTTCTTATCTACTAAACGCATCGGCAAGGCCTTGGGTAGCCAAAGCAGCCGCAAGTAGGTAGATGGTTGTAGCCACTTAAGGAATATAAAATGTAAACGTATGTTGTATTTTACGTAACAATCAATAAATTAAGTGTGTATTGTCAATGATTACAAATATTTAATTAAAAGTTCATTGAACCTTCTTGCACTCAACTTTTGAGGAAACACTTGGACGCATCAAAATATCGATATTTTATTTTAATTTGTGCGATAGTAGATTTTTAAATTCAAAACCGAATCAAAAATGAGATCGAATCGAAAACCAAATCAAGTTCAAATTGTATTCGGGAGCTGTAGTTGATTACAGTCCAATAAAATGAAGTGGAACGATTAAGTGAGTGGCTAGTGGGTCTCGATGCAATCTTGTGGATGGTGAAAACCTCAATTTCAACGCAAATAGAGTCGTGTGGCCATTTGTCAATCAGCGCCAACCGCAGCCACTTACTGCTCCAGTTGCTACGGTTTTGCTTACATTGTATTGGAGTAGTAACTGGATTGGTTTAGTAAATTGTAACTCATGAATTCAGTCAATTCAATGAAGGGAAGCTTTAAAACATCTCTTGTTCGTTCCGTGACTATTTCTTTATAACATCCATTCAATGTCCTAGTTAAACATTTTTATAGAAACGGAATTAAAAATGTAAAGAAAACTGTAGTTAAACTTGACCGCCTTCAATTTGATAAAAATCCGTTTTTTATACGTCGCATACTATGTATAAAAGAAGCCCTTATATCCCTGGGGCTAGTAACTGAATGAGGCAAAGTGCGTAATTATTGTTGTATGTGTCATCGGTAGTAGTAACATTTCTTAAGTATTTTTGTTCTTGAGAAAGTCGGTCGGTCCCTGTTGTTACTTTACATAGCAGTTGTTGAGCAATGTCGGCGGTCTGCGAGGACGATAAAAACTTCCGACACTAGTTGCCTATTAATCTGTAAATAGAACGAAAAATTAAGCTACGTCATTTGGTACGAGACAGAGAAAGTATTAATGAATAAAATTGTATGTAATAATACATGTATTAAAAATAATAAAATAATTTTGCACATCTGATCAGTCAGATATGTTGACTCTGTCCAGGCAGCACAGCAACGCCTTTCGTTTCAAATTAATGTACCGAAAGCATATATTGTTTGTTTATTGTGTATTCATATATTTAAGATTTTTGTTAACTTTGTACCAGAACAATACTATAATAGTGTGTACCTTCTCTTGCAAATAAATTGAGTGATTCATTCATCTTTTTACTGAGATTAAACATGATCGTTTGGACTCTTAACGTCATAAATGTTATTTAATCAATTTAAGCCGGTACCGCGTAGGCCGATACGAGGAAAACCAGCCAGTGAAGTACTGTAGCAAAATAATCCATTGTTTGTTTGTCCAGAGAGTTCCGGTTACTTCTGCGGCCCGACCCCAGCTCGGTGTTCGCGGAGGGCGTGCAGTTCCACTCGTCGGCCGGCCCGCTCTCATACAACACTGCCCAGGTCTACTCGGGGAAGCTGGAAGGTAAAATTACGTAATAAAATGTAATCTTTAAAACACTTTCAATTAATATACTATATGAATATGTAATAAACCACATGTGGATGATCATCATGTTTATAATTACTTATTTTATAATTACTTTGATATTTATCCAATTCATTAGTATAGTCGAGACAATGGTTCCAGACCCGATAAGTACGCTGCCGATTATACAAAGTAGATTAAGAAATTATGTATGGATACTCATATGATTAAGTTTAAGAGTTTTGTAGCCAAATGGTGGAAACTGAACCCAGTATAATTTCGTTTTTTTGTTTGTTACAATAATAATTTTACTCGAAGACTATTCCACTATATGCATAAAATATGAAAACCATGGCTTTATTTCATGGATTAGTCCATTAAAGTTAAAAAAACTTTAGTTCATAAAGACATAAGTTCAGATTATAAACATTTGTGGACTCAACGTGTAGGATAAGTGATGTATTTACATTAAACGATGAATGAAAAACGGTGGGCGATTAAAATATGAAGAATTAAGTAAGTGAGATAACCGATATAAGATGAATGATGAACGCGGAACAACGTTGATGAGGATCAAGTTATATATTAATATATATGTAGGTAAAGTCTGACAAGGAAAAGATAAATATAGAAATTCTTCACATACGTGTTTAAAAACAATTCATGTGTCAGCTACGTCAATATAAAAAACAATTATGTACGTATAGCAAGGAACGAATGTGGTTAATAACTATATTCCATTAATACAACTTGGCGTTAGTACGAATATTAAATGGTAATAGTGCAACATCTGTTCGTAACGGTCGTAGGAGGTACAGAAACCACAAGTGGCGCCGCCGCATTACACATTAGTTATGTAACACGCGATGGCAAGTAAATTGAGTCTACAACCGCGCCTTGCTCAGCCTTCTTTGCTTTTAGTACCTTCATCCTGAAACTTTAGAGTCGTATTCCACCACTCATCTCACTTTCTCTCACTTTTACGTGTTAGGTTTACAATGGTTTATTTCTACCTCTACACCAATAATATAAATTTAGGAAATAATAAGGAATAATAATAAGGGAAGTAATAAAGGGAATTTCTTTCATCATTTAAAAGGTACATCATTCCGGATGGACATAGGATAGGTATATAGTAAAAAAAAATTGTCTCTCTATCTCAGTCTCCCCGGTAGAATCTCGAAAACTATGGCACGACTATTAATACCAACTTTACGAATAGATCAACTGATTCCGGAGAAAGGTTTAGCTGTATGACATGAGCAAAAAGTTTTAACATGCCTGATCTGATTAAAATGAGGCAGCCTTTTGCGTGCGAATACTACATATTAGTGAACGTAAAAATCAAGTTTCCCGATACGAAGCCGGAGCGCGTAGTAACGCGTCTAACTAGTAAGTTATAGATAAACTGAATAAGCCGCAAGAATTCTGTTTCTTCGTTATTAATCGTTCTCAATCTTTGTTATTCTTCGGGTTTTGGCTTTCATGTAACTGCCCTGTTAATATTTAATTGTCGCAATGTTTTCGTTGAGCGTATGATCAATTCTACAAAATAATATTATTTCGAAAAATGAACACAATTTTCTAGTATTGAAACACCTGTGGAACTAGTGTTAGAGTTGAAGAGAAAAAAAAATACAAATTGTAGCTGTTATTCAAATTGAAAACCATTTAATCGTTTAGGTATTTTGTAAATACAATTCAATTATGCATGTCGTTTTTTGCTTTTACTATTATTTTGTTTTTATTTGTTGCCAATACATAATAAAATGTATAAATTCCGCGATGACATTAGTTTAAATTCGTATAATACAAAGTAAGTTTTTAACCTGCGTCAATCGGTTGCAATACTATTTAATTCCAAGCGTCTTTGTCATTTATGTATTTATCGATACCATAACATTCTTTACCTCATAACTGTGCTTTCCACGTAGCTTAAACCGAGTTTTCACGATAAAATTTACTCCGAATTTCGGAACAACACGATCTGAAAGTTACATAAGAAAAATATTATAGTCTCTATTGTCGCTGCTCATTTAGGCTTTCATAGATATAACACAAATTACAACGACGAAACGAGAAGATGGAATAACTTTAGCTTTTATGTTCCTATCAACGGTGTTTTCTCAACGCAATTATTTTGAAATTATTGCTTTACTTATAACAACGTTCGCAAGACGGGTAGCTAACCATAACAAAACTTGTAACAATCTCCTCGTAGAATCAGAGTTATTTACGCAATACTGACTATCTCTGGCCAAGTGCGTCTAGGGCTGCGACAAACCCTCAAACATCTTTTTAATCACCTTTACTATTAAACAAACTCACAGCATAGGTGCAACTGACTCTGGTGATGAACGACGCTGCAGATTTGCCCAAGAACCTTTTTTGCTTGTTTGGTGCTATACCACCCAACTTAATCCTACACGTAGCCTTACATGGTTTAGGGTGTTTTACATACCAGCTAGCTCTTACCATCTTAAAAATTAATAATGAATTTTTGTTTTGTTTCGTTTTTAATCCTACAGAACTAGATAACACGCGGGCTTACTCCCTCGTCCTCGGCTGACCGACAGTCAGTCAGATATGTAGGCGCCATGGCCACTCGACACCTCGTACATTAACCCTCCGGGCTTGCCGGACATACACTATTAAAATTACGCACGGTTTTCTAAAACGACAATACATGTATAAAATAGAGAATTGTAGCCTGTACTAACTTTTTTTAGTTAAACTGATTTGAGTTTTCTATTCTACAATGATTTTTATTAGAAACCTCTTGCATGACACCGATATCGATGTATATTCGAGCTTTCTATATTTTTTATTTGTTTATTCTCTCTTTTTGACAACTGTGCGTAACTCAATTTTAGTCAAGAGGTTGTTTATGCAATTACAGGTGAAAAACATCGATGTTCCATATTCATGAAAGTGAAGTACGATATACAATCAATAGCAATTTATGTTTCTCTATTAATAACTAACATGTTGTAGGGTACGATCCCGTTACAATTGAATATTCAGAAACTAATTAATTCTTAATCGACATCTTATTGGCAATTACCCGTAATACCTCTACAACACAGAGCTCGCATTTACCATCGCCTAATATCAATGAATAATTAGTCACTGTGTGATTTGATTATGATTGTATTTCGACAAGGCGCAGATTCGGCACGTCACGTCGGATTTAAGATGGGTTATGTATTCGTAATAGGTTCATAAATCTACCCATAGGTAACAATTGGCTTAAAATGGAAGCCAGCTATTCAAGTCAAATTGATTAGTTGGTAAACTTATCCAAGTATAATATAATACAGTAAAGGAAACAAAACAAGAATCCTATTGTCGCTTTACGTATTTCCCGTGATGCTACTGCCCATAAAGTCATAGTTCAGTGCCTAGAGTCCATTTAATTACATACCTTTCTGCCTGAACGCCAAGGGTGGTCAGAGTGCTACTAACCCTAGGCACAGGAAGTGTCAGCGAAGCAGGTCACGTGCGCGGGTCGTTTACGCCAGTTGACGCAACCTTCTCCAATACATGATTCGAATCTCCATTGAACTTTACCATCCTACGCATTCAAGGAAATATTTTGACGTTTACCCAGACTTATACTTTTCCGCTTTGGTTAAGATAATCTGTTAAAAGGTTGCCTTTTTTTTAGAACGTTATGTTAAAATTGCTGTTGAGTTATAGTTATATAGGTGTCTTCGGATCAAGACTATAACATCCTAAATTATGTTGCTTCAGTACAAAATAGTTTGTTATTAATAAGTGGTTGGTTTATTGGCTAAATGTCAGAAGTCATCAAGCGGCCGGGCTAAAAATGATTTGTCTTGGTATTCTTACCATTTTATTATTATTATATATTTCGTTTATGTATTTTTTCAGTATTATCTTATGTTTACCATTTATGTTTTTTAAATTGTATTATAAATCCGTTGAAATAAAATTTTCCTCGGTTGCTCGCTTGTCTCTCAAAAACAATCAAGTCGACAGGATTTATAGCGCTTCCGTACGTGGCCATTGCGGGCTCTTATCTCAGGCTTGCCGTAATTGCTCGTTGGCGACTCTAATTAAATTGCTTTCTTTTATTGCATGTTTTTTTTTAAATTTTATTGTAATTTGTCATTAGACATAACATATTTTATCATTTCTAGCTAAGTTAATAACATAATATGCCGTCATTATCACCTATTTTATCTAATGTAGAGGCATTTCTCAATCTAAATAGTTTTGATTAAAAAAAACTTATTTCTTCTTTGGTCCTGCAAGTATTTCCCATGAAACTGATTTAGTAAATTTGTAGCTTTTTCTAAGTAAGGTAATGCGTTTTAGCATCTAACTCTACATCGCCATTTCCCATCAGGTGGGAGTGTGGTCAAGCATTGACTTATGACATACATATATAAAAAAAGAAAAAGAAACTAAATTTAAAAAAGTACTAAAACTGTTTTCATTCAGTTTACACTTGTCATCTTAAAAATGCCATCGACTTCGGCTGAATAAGAACAGTGCTACATCTCAAATCTCTGAATGTCATGTAATAGAGAGACCCTGTATAGTACAAAATTCTCACGGGGAAAGTCGCTCGCTTTCATTACCCAAAAATTTATCCTTGAATATGGAACAAAACACATGTTCTTCGTAAATTTAAAGCCCGAAGATTTAATTTATGTTCTAGGTATGAACTTGTGCGTATTCCTACCCTTATTTTCAAGCCGTTGAAACAATAAATTAAACAGGAGTTGAAGAAACTTCAATATTCAGTGAGTAACTTAATAAAACGGAATTACGAGGTGCGACCCATCTGGTATGGCGGAGACAAAGTGAATTTTGATGAAATTACTTCACAAGTTTAATGGAGTATGCTTTTTGCGAGTTTGAATGTTTTAAAATAAATACAAACAACACGCCGCGAATAGTTAAATCTAAAATCATATTTAACTAAACTGATTAATTATTTTCTAAAATAAAATAAAATTTGTACGTTTTTTTTAAATCATAAATCAATACAATAAAATGATATCATAAAAAATAAGACACATTATTTTATAGCAATGAGAACTAAATAGATAAATTTTGATTTAAAAAGATGACCATTTAAACTGACCATTTTAATGTACTGATAATCCTAGTCTATTCTCTTAACTTTGAAAGGAATATTGTTGTCAATTCGTAAGTCCATCAAGATTACATAAATAGAACTAAATGATTCCGTTTTATTCATGCATATTTCTCTGAGCCTTCACAACCCATTTCTGACTGTCGGGGCAGAACCCTACTGCTGGGATCGCTTCTCATGAGAGACGTATGTTCCCGTGCGAGAAATAAACGATCAAACTAGGCTATCACTAATTTTCCATAACGCATAAAGCGTGTATAATGGGAAAATAATACCATCCTTATAGAAACAACCTTAGCCGTCAATTTTATCAGTGATTGATTAACCAACATCGAAATTTGCATAGGAGGCAGCTCGCTGGTAACAAAATTAACACTATACTGTTTCTGCTAAGGGTACGTCGATTGTATGGTGTCAGTGGTTATTGTTTGACGGTTGTTGTTAACAACACCAGAGTCTCTTTAGGAGACCATCGGGTGGTTTACGACTTCGACACTCGGCTCTCCATCAATCCCTCCGCCTATCCGCAGCAGCATGCTGCAGTGCACGTCGGGTCTCCTCAATTAGTTGTGTATTCTCGTCTCGTATACGGCTTGAATTCAGAAATTTTTTTGGTTACCACAAAAGATCATTTTTCAAATCAAATAATTTATTAATTAGATATGTATATTTAACATTTTTTTTTTATTATTTATCAAATAAAATAAAGTTAATGTATTTTGATACCAAAACATTTGTATACAAACGTCAAAATAATTTCACAACGACCAATATTATAGATTTAGACGACTATGTACATATGTTGGCCATTAGATTGTCACTTATACCGAGATACCTTGCGTTCGATACCCGGCTGAGGCGGATATTTATTTGACATATGTGAGTATTGTTCTCGACTTAGTGATGTTTC
The DNA here is from genome assembly GCA_003671415.1 of Megathymus violae. Lineage (NCBI taxonomy): Eukaryota > Metazoa > Arthropoda > Insecta > Lepidoptera > Hesperiidae > Megathymus > Megathymus violae. Next base: position 4,148,706 of record PDGT01000009.1, on the reverse strand, counting down.
TAATGTCTCATTTGTTTGTAAAGTTGTAGGGTCAGTATGAGTGTATGAGCCTTTATTTTCAACCAAATGTTAAAAAGTTTCATTTTCACCAAGAAAAGTGTCTCGAAACGCCTATTTTTGTAATTTACATATCAATCATTCGCCTAAAATTTATTTCAAACCGTTATTACTCGCAAAATTCAGCCAAAGATATTCAATAAACGAGTTGCGCCGTCTCTCTTGATGCCGCGTCCAGTTACACATGACTGACTCGAGCTCATTTGTTTTAAATTCTATTCAAACACCCGCCCTCATTAAAAGTCCTCTAATATTATTACGCTCCTTGAATGGATTTTTTTCCTAAAAAAAAACCTAATTTTCTGTAAAACTCTTAGACATTGTTTTTCACTCTGATGATTTTATTTTCTTTTTTATTAATAAAATGAAAAAGAGGTAGCACAGGGGAGAGTGGATTCGTAATTACAGTTATTTGTGAGCGGTTTCCGTCCCTGCCGTTGCGACTGCAAGTTGTGATTTTAATTCATTCGGTAGTCCCGAGCACCTCGAATTAGTTTGCATAAAATATCGCCAGCCATTTATTTTGACCGCCCCTTGCTTGTTTGTTTGTATTTCAAAAGCTTATTTCAGGATAGTGATCGCTGTCGCTTGAATAAGTATATAAGGAAAAGTATATGAAACTTGATTCACTAGACGATTCAATCAATCTATAAACAACGCCACAATTTTATTGTAAGCTAGCGAACGCCCTCGCTTAAAACTACCTTAAACTTAAAAATAGCATCTGCATTTTTCTGGGTTTTTTCTCGTTCTATAGATTACAAATTACAATATTAATCAATAAGTTTTGTATTTATGGACGGATTGCAACGAAACAAACTTTAAATGACGCTTACTGCAATACTTTAGTGAAAACCAGAACGAACGAAATCGGTTAAGCCGTTTCTCAGATTAGCGGGTACAAACGCACAGACAAACAAACAAAAATTCTAATAACTATCGTTTCGTGTTCTATTGCGTTAATAAAGGCCAGTAATAATGTTTTTTCTCATATATCGTTCATGTACAGAAAGCGATCAGTTAGAATTTTATTGTTAGAGATAAACAAACGCGTCACGGGGGCTTTTCTACAATTGATGGATTATAGTCATTTCGTTACGCTACTAGGTATTACTTATGTGATAGAAGATTAGTCGTGAATAATAACTAAAATGAATCCTACAAAAGGTACGATTAAGTTCATAATGATTCGATCCTTAAGTTGTTACTAATGATTAAAGTCTATTTTCAGATGACGATTCGTCACATGTGTACGGCATTATTACAGCGGACGGTCTCTTCGACGGGACAATATGGACGCCCACGGAAGAGTATTACGTGGAACCACTGTCCCGATACAACGTTGACCATCCGTCCATGCACAGCGTTATCTACAGAAGATCGGATGTGGAACATCCGCAAGACAGCGAAAACGCACCACCCTGCGCCTCGCATCTACTTCACATCAAAGGCACTCTCGGTCGAAAAGGGGAACTCTTTAATTATACAGATGAGCGAAATGCTAAAGAAATACCCTTTAACAATTACACGGAAGACTTGGGCAGTGAAATAAACAGACGAAAGAAGCGATGGCTACCCGAAGACGACATGCAAGACGACGAGCCAAAGAAAAACCCCGATTTACCTTTAGACTTAGACGTTCCTTATACTAGCAATAGCGATCCCTTCGATAAGTTCAGTACGAGGAAACCGAAAACCAAAATCGACAAAAGCAATCTCATCACTAAAGTGCGACTTGATTCAGAGCCAAAGACTCACGTGGAAGTGATAAAAACTAAGGCAGGAGTAGTTACTGTTAGCAAGGATATCGTTAAAAAAGAACCGATAGGTTACCCGGTGCTACTGGCCAACGGCACCGATGACGGTAGGCACGTCAACAAAAGAGCCACCGTCGATCCCAGAAAAACAACATGTCTCGTATATTTACAAGCAGATCATATGTTTTTCCAACGATACGGATCAGAGGAAGCGTGCATAGAAGTGATGACACGTCACGTACAAAAAGTTAACGCAATATATAAAGTTACTGGTAAGTGTATTTTTTTAATGCAAATAGCCGACAAACGAGCAGACGAGCCAACTGATGGTAAGTGGTCACCATCGCCTATGGACATTAGTCAAACGAAAGAAAGTTAGATGTTAAATATTAAAATATTTCGCATTATCATATATTTATATTCATGTTATCGTATGATGGGCGTAATTTTTAACCATATTTTGGTTCGTATTTATTGATAAGGAAATCCCCTAGATTTATACGTCCATGCACTATTTAAACGTAACTATGGTTCTATTATACTAAGTTACTTGGTCAAAATTTACTTAGGTTGCAAGTGCCACCCTTCGATGAAATCAAAAAAGCTGTTACGTGCCATAAACGTGAACTACGGAATATTTATCTAATCGAACGTACTTATGTTTTGTTACACGCTATTAAACTTTGCAAAAGATGAATAACTATTTCAACGTGAACCTTTTCAGATTTCAACCAGGACGGAAAGCCAGATAACATAACATTTATGATCAAGAGAATAAAGGTGCACACATTAGACGCATTGAAAGACCCCGCCTATCGATTTCCGAATAATTATGGAGTTGAAAAGTACTTGGAGCTTTTTTCTGGTAATTGCTTTTGAAGTTGTTCCGTTTCAAATTCTTGAACAGAATATAATTCCTACTCAGAATGCCCTTTTACCGAGTACTTCTAACAAGTTAATTGAAGTTAACAATTTAATATTTTATCAAACTTTTCAGAGGAAGACTACGACGCTTTCTGCCTCGCTTACATGTTCACTTACAGAGATTTTGAGATGGGTACCTTGGGACTAGCGTGGACGGGAGATCTTAAGAATGCCGGAGGCGTTTGTGAAAAGAACGGCGTAAGTAGACGGTCGTTAACCGAAGATATTTTCATGTTTACTTCCTATAAAGGAGCATGTTAAAATTCCGTTTTTTTGAATAAAAGATCATCAAAATTACTATAACTATTTTACTAAGACCTATGTATGTAATGAAAACCAGAAGCTCTCTAAATTTGGCAGTATGTAGTAGTTTTGACGTTTGTACAAATAAGATAATCTAACTTTGATGTTATGTTATTATTGATCAGGGCATGCAATCCACCTATTCCTAGCATTAAATTAATTGCACATAGACATATGTAATCAACGGAGACATTCACAGGATAAGTCAAGCACACTAAATTTTGACCCCATGGTGCACTTATGGCCACCACCCTGCAGCAGCACTCTCAACTTAACACAGCATTTAAGATCCACACACTGGTCTTTCGAGCCAGCTCTCAACCATTGATATATAGAAGAAAGTCCGATAAATAGTCCATCAAAGATCTGGTGTTATTATTAGTGCTTAAAATATTAAAATGGGACACCTTTTTGTATTGTAGAAAATAATACCATGCGTTATTGGAATTTAAAGGTAATAATGTGTAATTTAATAACAATACGAATACCCTCACAGCATTACAGGGGCAGCATGAAATCTCTGAACACCGGTATCGTGACATTGCTGAACTACGGCAAGCACGTGCCGCCGGCCGTGTCACACGTCACGTTGGCTCACGAGATCGGACACAACTTCGGATCACCTGTGAGTTTAGCTTCGATACGTCGCTTACTTCTTGACCGGCGTCGGCGGCTCCCTTGAACTGACGTGTATGGATTGCGATGTCACTTACATTAAACTTTAATTGAAATATCACTTTTACATGAATGTAAATCGTTGACTATTCTTAATTTATGGGAAGGTAAGCACACACTTGGGTCTAAAGTTTTATACCAATTTGCTATTAATAGTTATCAGACACAGACCGACAACGTATCTAAATCCTTAACCTCCTTACGATTTACAAACTCATGAACAATGAGTACATGTGCGGATACGAATATCGTACAATATTCACTGAGGTTAGTCGCCAAATACCTCTTCAAGATTTGTTGACGATTTCTCCCTCGGGGTTGTCGTCTTGTCGGGCCGACGTTGCACGCCACGAATTCATTGCATATTTGATACACAGTACGTGCACCTTGTTTGCTGCCTACACTGCAATGTCTCACACTAAATATGTATAAAGAAATCAACCGAATCTCATTCTCTGTATATAGATTCTGTACTAAGATTTTGTAGGAAATGTTAGTTAACGCACTCACTATGCAAATATGCAGCCTTATGACCGATTAGGATTAGGATCAGTTATATAGTTATAGGAGTAAATTTCCCTAAGTAATTATCCTTAATCCCTTAATTAATCCCTTAATTTGTAGATCAAGTTTTAGCTTTTTTCTCCATGACCATAATAAGTAATCTAGTACTTGGTATCATTATGCCACCACAATAAAATAATAATAGTAAGTAAGCAGTATTAGTAGAAACTAAGAAAAGCAAGTGGAGTGTAGAATTGGAACGGTAACCGCTCGTGGCAATAATTCTTTATTTATCCACATTGCAACAGTATGGTCGTGGTATGACGGAACCCCTTTGTGAGAAATATAAATGGATTTCAAAATAAATCCTACTGTTACTGCAGGTGCTTAAACAGGCATTATTGGAGACTTAATAAATTATGAAAACAATACCTTATTTTGACTATATCAATATTCATAAATCGATAATTGTAGAAACAAAATATGACTATTTTTTTTACAACGATCTTTTCAGCACGATCCAGAAGTATGCACTCCGTTTGGCGAGGATGGTAACTACATAATGTTCGCGCGTGCGACCAGCGGGGATCGGAAGAACAACAACAAATTCTCGCCGTGTTCCCTGCGGGCTATCGACCCTGTCCTCAACAACAAGGCGCGCTCGTCTAAAGGGTGCTTCACAGGTAACAGCAGGGTTGTTAAATACGCTCGAATTACGGAACTTGCTAACTTTTGAAATTTGAATCATTAGGACTTGAAGCGAAGGGCACAGATTATATTTAGTTTACAAAATACGTTTATTTACATAAAAATATAAAGTTTCCTTAAGTTGAGGACTTTTTGTGTTAAATGTTAAACGAGTGACCTATTATAGATTACAGATTAAAAATAACAGATTTCAAGTAGTTTACATGTACGTTATTATAGAGCCCCAGCCCGCGATATGTGGGAACGGCGTGGTAGAAGAGGGCGAGGAGTGCGACTGTGGATGGGCCTCCGAGTGCACGGACGTATGCTGTCGACCGCAGGCCGCGCGCCCGCACTACAAGCCGTGCACGCTCACCGAGCATAGTGTCTGCAGCCCCAGTCAGGTCAGCGGTGACACTCGATAATTTATTATTCAACTTGCTAAGAACAGGGCCGCTACAAGGAAGTCGAAGACTAATGTTTTTTACAATAGAGCCACGGAAGAAAATTGTAACGTTTGTTAAAAATCTAAATGCGTAAACAAAGGAAAAAAATTGACATACTGAACTATGCTTTAAAATATGTAAAACAAATCTCACGCCCGCTACGTCACCCTGCGTGTTCACGTTCTGCGTTGTTTCCTCGCCTACGCATACGACTCACGTTTCACGTCTCCGCAGCGTACGCGCCGTAGAATAATTTTAGATCCATCATCTCCGACTATCCTGGATAGAATTATGTTTTTTGTTCAAGAATTGAACTTCATTACAAGTATTGATTCCAACCAACCCACACTGGATCAGTGTCCATAGTCATAAGTATTAATCATGGTAAGTTAGATAAATATAAAAACTCTTTACCTACGTGTAACAGTGGTGTCCACTTAATGCACGTAGAGGCATGGACTCTGTATAGTTGTTTAGAGAAAAAAACTACGTATCTACCCTCAGCTTGGTCGACATTTTGAAGTCTATTGTGGTTGGTTCCCAGGGTCCATGTTGCACGGCGTCTTGCACTCTGAAATTCGGCGACAAGTGTCGCTCGGACAACGGGTGCCGCGACGCCGCACACTGCGACGGCAAGCGTGCCGCCTGCCCCGCCTCGCGTCACAAGCCGAACCGCACGCGCTGTGACAAGGAGCTCGTTTGCTTCATGGGGGTAAAAATGATCTCATTGTAGCTACTTTGAAATCGACACCGCCGCTCGTGGATATCCATGACCCCAAAAGCATCACCGACGTTGTAACTACGTAATCCAGAGTGCCGTCATCATTGTACCGGATAAGTAACGAAGGCAGCACAACACGTGTTTAATGATGGGGTTCGTTCAATTTGGCGCTAATTGATTTTTTTTGTTTCAAATTTCATTTTCAGCTATCCATGGCGCTCATTTTTAAATAATAACTTCCAGAAATTAAACTCCGGCGCAAAAAAGTGCTCTGTGCTGATTGGTTACCGATGATTGATTGGAAAATATCATCGATTCTTTGAGGGACATCTGCAGCGCTAGTACCACGGCAGAACTTATCTTCGAAGACGTTGTCGAGTTATTTTAAGTTTTAAATAATAAAATTTTAAAACTAGTAACCAAAAACAGATTAAGAACTAATTTTAAAACTTAAATCTGAAGCTTTAATTCGAAAAAAATTTGAATATGAAACAAATTTTAAAAGAAACTCCAGATATTTGAGTTCAAAGCTACCTGGATTAATCGGCTATTTCAAACGTAAAGACCTGAGGTGTAAAATGTATATTAATTTTATGTCAGGAGTGCACGGGGTCGATCTGCCTGGCGTACGGACTGGAGTCGTGTCAGTGCGCGCCGCGCAAGGACGACCCGCGCGCCGCCTGCGAGTTGTGTTGCCGACGGCCCGGCGGCGCCTGCCTCTCCTCCTTCCACTGGAACGCGGCGCCATACGACGTGCCCGATATGTACGCTAAGCCGGGCACGCCCTGCAACGACTACAATGGGTAATGCAACTAATGAAAAAATCACAATACACGCACTATTAACGAACTGTCTTAGTTAATTTAGTACAAACCAATCGTTTGGCCACTCTGAACCCCCCAAAAGTTGAGACTTGCGTACTGGACATGCTTTACAACGCGTGCGCGTATTACATGCACAATACTGTTCGCCTGCAAGATCCGCATTTGCATATGGTTGAAACATTGGCGTCATTTTCGCTGCAACTACCTTAAATAATGATTGGTTGATTAAACCCGCCATCCTGATATCAGAATGGTGGATAATTTAACTATCAGATGCGACAAATATTATCTCCGTTTGTATCCTTACACCCACGCAGTCCATTTTTTGGTTAAAATAACCATCAAACCAGCCTAGTAGGTCGCAATGTCTGACGGCACATACTGACGTATGGTGTTGGCGGCAGGTACTGCGACGTGTTCCAGCGGTGCCGCGAGGTGGACCCCTCGGGTCCGCTGGCCACACTGCGGAAGCTGTTGCTGTCGGACGAGAGCCTGGCCGGCTTCCGGCGCTGGATGCTGCGCCACTGGTACGCTGTGCTGCTCATCTTGCTCGCCGTCGTCGCCCTGCTGGTCAGTATCACCCAATAATTATTACTAGTGTCCGCCTAGTGGTCGAAATGCGGCCATAATCATATGTTCTATTTCCAAATTTTAGCAATAATCACGTCATTAGCTTCCAAACAAAAGTAACAAAGAGTAGAAAATAATTTGACAAATATCGGAGAAAAATGAGATTATGTTAGTAATATCTACATATACCCTTTTTAGTATTTATTATAAAAGGAGGAGAATTAATACTCATAATGTGATTCGAAACGAAATGCCGTACATGTCCAGAAAAATTTATCATATATGCGTATAGATAAAAAAGTAATGAAATATATGTTCAACCAACTACTACATTTGTTGTGTTAAGTTCAGTTTATTTATTTCAAATTATCAAAGGTTTTATTTTGTTCTCCAGCAAAGTTGCAAGATTTTAAGCACCGCAATAAAACTTGAAGATAAAGAATAGTATTCCTGGAACGTAGCTCAAGTATGTGTGTTGTGTGTGCGCTAGAAGTGTGATCTCATTCGGGATTTTATTTAAATACATTTGTGTATTACATTATTTATCAATATACACTTGTAAATCATTTCATCGTCTTTTGAAGTCATCTTTAAACTGCCATCAATCATTCCCTTTTTTCAAAAGCGTATCTAAAATGCTAATAACATTATTTTTGTTTGCATTGAAGTTGATTTACGATTGCTATAAAATTCGTATTTTATTAAATAATTTAAATTTTTTGACCCCGTAGCCCAGTTGGTAGTGACCCTGCCTGCCGAGCGTGGGGTCCCGGGTTCGATTCCCGGCCGGGGCAGATATTTATGTGACAAATAAATGTTTGTTCTCGGGTCATGGGTGTTTGTGATGTGATAATTATGTATGTCCATGCCACCCGCAACACAGGGAATCCTAGTGCGGGGGTGTGAGTGTGTAAATGTTTATTTTATTATTTTATTAAAACAAAAAAACAGTGATAAGTAGAATATCATTTCCTCAAATTATCTTATGTATTAATTTAAACGTAGAAACAGTTCCCAAAATTTCAAATCTCATCTCAGCTGAGAATGTGCCACGGAACTACTTACTTCATATATGTTACTGATGTGTCTTGGTTATTATTAAATATATATATATATATATATATATATATAATACCATCCCCACGCAACAAACCTAGTGCGATCGTGTGACCGTTTAACTTAAAAACACTTCAGAATATTTATTTACAATACTAAACACGTCCACTAATGAACGTTCGAATGCAGGTGGCCAGCACGCGATTCCTCGGCCGTCACAGCAAGAAGCTCAAATCCGTAACCATCATCCACTCGTCCACCACCGAAACCGTCCGATTGCCTGACGCCACTGACCAGGGCTTGATAGTTCACACGGCTGTCAGGTAACGCATACATCGTAGCTTCAACCACAGTAGCTACACTGTTTCTGTTTTATTTATTGACCTCATTAATCTTCGCTTTTCCTCGTGTTTTGACTGTTGCCATGTTGAGGTATTACGTATTACGAAGTTACGAGACATTTAATGAGATAGACCCTTTTTCTACGTCTGATGATACATCACTCATTTGCTTACAAATAAATTAAATTCATTATTAAAATCAATTCAAATTAAATGATTGATATAGTTCTTTACAGAATATGAGATAATATGAGGTGTATGAGATAGTGTGGCGGTAATTTTAGAATTTAATATAATCCAAATTTATATTTCAAAAACATAAATAAAAACATAAATAAACATAAATTCTCATTCCAGGTCAAAAGTTCCTCTTAAAAAGAAAGTAGCACTCCGCACCAGAGCCTATCGCAGCAAGAAAGATCATCAGAAAGGGGACAAAGGATCGCCTTCACACGCCATCAAAAAACGGGTACGTATGACACGCCTCGAACACAGTAAATGTCGACGTGACAAAGCCATCTAATGAATAATATTAATTTATTTCCAGAAACCAAGCACTCAGCCAAAAGTAGATGAATCTCTTAAAGTTACAAAAGAAAATACAGCTATTGTGACTAACGCCGAAGGAAAGTCTCCTAAACATGTGATTCTAACGAGACATAAAAATAAAGTGAAGAAACGAAAAGTGAAGGTAAAGAAGGAAACCATTGACTACAGTTCTATGCAAAAGCATCCCTCATCCCCCACTAAAGATACAGAAGCATTAACAAAAGTTCAAAAATGGCTTCTGAGCTCGCCGCAGCCTACCGCCATTCCTAAATCGAAGTCCATTCCGCTGGGACTTAACGACAGAACAGCGCACAGACCTGTTCCAAAGGGTACACGAAAGACCAGACCGTCCAAGAGTGCAACCAATCTTCTTTCCGGAGAAAAGGCTCGTCTGCAAGTCGTATTCAAACCGCCGTTCCGATTTAGTGTTAAAATTTGCAAGAGCGATAAAACAAAAGTCGTTCTTGATAAGTCGTCAAAACCCGATGTAGATAGGAAGCGCCATGACGTACTACCTCAACAGGCTTGCGCTGTAGATCCTGCGAAACTTAACCCCGTTACTAAAGTTTCAAAACACTCTGCTACTTCTAAAAATATTCCAGAAAATCTAACCCCTCCAAACGTTAACAAAAGTGATATGTCACAAGGTGCAGAAAAAGCCGATCACGGGTACGCTAACCTTTTGCCGCGCAGTGCAAGCGATTGTAAGCTAGGTAAAAAGATACCCGATCTCAAAATCCGGAGTGGGCACAAAAAGAGCAACTCGGTCGGCCAAAAGCGAGACACCACCGAGAGCAAGCAGAATCTAATATCTCAGGAAGATTTCGACAACAATACTCACGTGTACGAAAACCTTGTCATGACACAAGACACCTTCGTTCCCAAGAGCTGTAGCATGCCGCGGCGGCAGACCGGCGCGGTCATATCGCGCCAGAGCAGCTACGGGCACCTACCTCGCGCCCAAATCCGCCCTCATAGACATAGTACAAATAACGTGTGCAAGTCCAGGAACAACAGCACCAACGAGCCGGAGCACTTCTATAACATCATAGAGACACTGCGACGGGATAACACCGAGACCTGCGGCACCAATACGAGTAGCTCGTCGGGGAGCACCCGGCCCGCGAGCTCCGGGAGAAGCGGGAGCGGAGCATCGCGGTCGAAGCTGAGGAGGCAACTGAGCGAGGTCGAGCTGGGGCGGTCGCAAGTTGGAGACAGTAGTCTGAAGGGTTTTCAGCTTGTATTAGGAAAGAACAAGCTGAAGCGGCAACTGAGTGACAACGAACTGGCTCGGTCGCGGCTGCAGCTGGCCATGCCGATGTCGGCCGGCGCTGAGCCACGCCAGCCGTTCTGCTGGGCGCCACGTGCGCGTGCCCGTTCCGCCAAGCGAACCAGCTACACGTTCGGAGAGCTCAAGCACACCGTGCCCGACGCCGC
>PDGT01000009.1:4092738-4137840 GCA_003671415.1 Megathymus violae | reverse complement strand
CGACCCCGCACATGTCTCCCCGGATGACTTCCTGAAGATGATCGACAATTGAACGTGCTTACCTCTAAGTACGATGTAGTAATTAATCAATGTGTATATTAGATATTCGCGAGGTGTATCAGCCGGCCGATGTAAATATTGTAATTTGCTTTTAATATTAGGACTAACGTAATCATGCTTTAAAACAGACCATTGCTCAGTTACTTTAAAAAAATCAGCTTAATTCCGTTAAGTCTGACTAATGACGAATAATAACTAAACATATTTTCATATACACAATTTCATAAACATAATTTCATTCAAATACTAAACATAATTATTTTTGAAAATGTAAAATAATCTGTTATACTGGATTGTCCAAAATAAATAAAGGAAAATCTCTTTTTCGCTAAATAGTTCTATTATAAGTAAATGAACAAAACGGCGTCTGTCTGAGGACAAATTTTAGGAGTCGACATTTTTCTTTATTTACAAGATTCTTCAATTGTTTCCTTAAATATATAATATTTATATTATTACTATTAATTTCTGCGCGCAGCTTCGCTGGCAATGGTCTAGTTTTACTGAACCATCTCTATAAATGAATCTCTATTTTTTCTACATACTAGTACCTATTGTACAAATTTACTCATATTATGTAAAGTGTTCATATACCTACTTACAATTATTTTATTATATAATTGACATATATTAATATATACGTATCCTTTCATTATATTATTTTTGACAAAGCTTTTATGTTGTTGGTTGGAACATAATTGCTTAAATGATGTATTCACTCGCTAAACGATTTTATATTACATGCGTATGCGTACTATTTAAGGATGCATCCGCTATTTTGTTCGCCGATAGCTGTCAATTAATACGTCAATCTGTTAAAAACTTAAAGATATCTATTGAACTATACTTCGCAATATTATTCTTCAAGAACAAATTATTATGTAATTATAAAGTATATGTAATATAATAAATTAATGTTTGGTCACTATAGGTTTATGTGCATCTGATTATTTGTATTAATTTACTAATTCTATAATATTCGTTGATAATTTTGTCTATGACTTTCCAAAAGTTCTGTTTTACCTCGAGGTTGTGAAATATTCAGTTAAATGTTCCTTTTCATAAACTTATACTAACCAAACATAACAAATCATTTTGAACAATAGTATTAAGAAACGAAAAATAAACTGTCTGTAAGGATATTTTTTTATAAATATTGGATACTACACAAATCGATATGTGAATTTTGTTTTAACACTTAATCGAAATCGAGGGCTGTAACTTTTGTATTTATGTTCTGCTATATCTGGGATGGAATATAATTTTATACCTAATTGGATGTATTAGTGTGACAATATTAAAGTACATTATGGTAATGTTAATAATTAAATATTGTAATAATGCTTACAGTTAATGTGCATATCTAGTACTCGTGGGTCATCGTTACAAAAATTATTGTTATGTTTCCGCCTGGGTTTTAACATTGTGATAAGAATTGTAACCGCGCACTCAATCGAAATAATACTACCGGTACATAAAGTAACCATCTAAAGTAAGGTCTTCAAATTCCAGCTATGCCAATTTTACGCTACTAAAACGTAAACGGAAATATTTGCATACTTGCTTTATATAACCTTTTCAAATATGTAACTAAAATTTACAATGATCAACTCAAAGGGACGTTGTCGTGTACCGCGTTCAACTTTATACATACATATGTTTTAAACATACAACTAATCTAGATACGAGTAGATTCCTATCTCAGATAATCAGAATGTGTTCCGATAAGTATTTGGGTGACGTGATGGTCGCGAATGCTTTGCGGCTGTGCCACAGCGTCTATGAGCTTCGTCGTAGGGAGGTAAGGGTAAAATGTAAAATCTAGATATTGTATTGTATAAAAACGATTTCTAAAACGATACTAAAAGTATTGGAGGTGTTACAAATTTGTATTTCAAGTGATAACTTGGATATTGTGAGAACGTCCGCCGGCTACGTTAACTCGTTCCGTTATTAGTAGGTGTCTTATGATAGATGTGTAATAGGAATGTCATGTGACTTTTCTTACAGTATCCATATAATATCGCTCTGATATATCGATTCCCTGAAATTTACTTAATAAGGTATTATTCACAAATTTAAGTTTCGGTACTTGCTAAATCTATTCATGATTTATAAATTTATAATGATTTCGTGAATGGTAAAGGTATGTATTAATTAATGTTAGTGAAAAAAACAGATTAGGGTTTGGATGTTACGTGGTTTTCAAAAGATTGTACGATCACATTAACATGATCTCACTGTATTTGTTCCAAGTGCCTTATGAACAAATCGAAGCATTCCTACTCACATTCCATATCGAAGAATGCTCTGGACATTTTTATTTTATTTTTATTTCATTAATAAATTTTGTTAAAACTGAAATAGTGTTATTGCGCAACTAAATAATACTACCGTGTATCTCATCTTCAGTTTCAGTACTTAATTAGTCTGTGATAGATATAATTTTATATTTTTATCCATTTAATGTTTTAGTTACCTATGTGATATTTTTGTCACTTGATGTATTTGTCATTTTTTAGCAAAATACAAATTTGTAATAAATTCATTTTCTAACGTTTCCATATTTTTTTTTCTGTATTTTTTAAATAATAAACGAATGCCACAAACGTAATGTAGCGATTTATTTAATTTAAACCTCTGAAATATTTACTCTGTCATTCAAACTTTAACTAGTAAATTTGACAAGGCGAGCATTTTTTTTAATACAAAACATTGGGAAGGTCATAGAATATAAAAAAACATTTAGTTTACATAAATTTCCAAATAAATATGGCCTCGTAAGATAACATATTTTCTTGAACATAATTATGAGCATACTTGTGTAATTTTAATTTGAATACGCAGGTATTCCGTAGTAATTACCGTAAAAAAATTACAAATCTTACGTCATACATTTGCATCCTGGCATATTACAATTGTTTCATTATTTTTAAATGTCAATTCTGATGTCTACAGTTCAAATGTTTTACCCATCATATTTATTAAGTTTGTAACGTAACTTGGTTGCATGTTTCTTTTACCAATATTAAGTAACTGATACTCTATGGCTCCCATACGGTATAGCCTTCATTATGAAGATTATTCGGAGCATTTGATGTCAAGATTTGGGAAATTATTGCAAATGCAATCACTAGTGGATATGACACTCATGTGTAGTTCTCACACTTTGCGTGTTCATAAAGCGGTTCTTGCTGCCAGTAGTGCCTACTTTCAGGTAAATATTCACATTAAATAAACTACGATATATCCACGCACAATTGTACAAGTGTACTTTCATTATTTTGTGATTATCTTCTGAAAGAAACATAAGCATTTTTTAACTTCCAGGAAGTTTTACAAAAACAGGCCGGTGAACCCTTGATAATATTAAAAATGCGCTTTAGCGTGCTTAAGTCCTTGGTGGAATTTATGTATTGTGGCAAAACTCAATGCCTAGAAGAGAATTTAGATGAATTAGTGTCTGCTGCTCAGTTTTTGAAGATCAAAGGCTTATCGAAAGTAACTAAAGAAGGACTCGGTATCACTAATCAAAGTAAGTCTTTGGGGAAGTTCCAAAATTAATTTGATAATTGAAAGCGAAAAAATTGAATTAATTTTTAACTTTTAAGGTGAACTGCCTGTTTTTACGCCACCAGTCGTAATAAATCGGCCTCCTCAGTCTCTTATAGACCTACATTCCCAGGTAAGACTTCAGGCAACAACATTATTTGCTCAAATAACATTTTAAACAACAACAAAAAGAGCCTAAACAGCACTCGTAGTCGTACAATGAATAATTTATATATTTAATGAAATTAAAACAATAAAAATTTAAACAAATATATATTACATTTAATGTTTTGTGCTTTCCAAAAGGATAATGATATGGTACCTCCGGCCACACCATTACCTCCGCCAAGTACAAGTCAATCCACGGATACCCTAGCTCGAGCGAACAAGGTGCTTTTCTAATTATTTATACAAGTAGTTAATCAAAACTTCTTGCCGCCATGTTCGATGATCAAAAATGGTTATGGCCATGAGTGTTGCTCTTTGTTAGGGCTGACCCTGTTATTCAAAATTTAAATATTCTCTGCAACCGATATGAAGAAATATATTATATTTAATAAATTGCTAATTAATTAATCATTTGAGCTTCACACCGAGACCGCCTTGAAAGCCAATATTTTCACACGCTTAATTATTACTATACCCTCCGTATGTATATTAGGTAAATACGGTATATTTGAATATTGTTTCACAAACAATCGTAACTAATTTCACTATACCGAATTCAATATACAGAAAAGAGACGAGCGCTTTGTTATAACACAAGCAGCAATACTTGCCGGCTACCGATCGATTAAAGATAATATGGAGGCCTTGGGATAAGAACTTTCTGAAACTTCTTTTAGGAATTAGAATTTAGGAGTGGTCAATGACAACAAAATCGTATGGGTTTAGGAATTTAATACATTCGAAAATTCTGGCTGGTTGAAAAATTTCCAAAATGACCAATTGCATATTCCAATTACCTACTGGCCATTATAGATTGATATTATAAGGTTTAGTAGTTTTACTGGTTTTGGCAATTTCCTAATTTATCCAATAATATTAGGATATGGTGGTACGTATTCCGTTTGACATCGAGAACGGAGCTAGCAACACTGCGAGTGGAGGCGTCGACTACGCAGATGGACTACACACCGTGCGGCCTCGCCGCGGCAGACCTAGTATTAGGGTAAAGTAATTTTATTAAAAAAATAACAATAGCATGGTTGAAGTTCCACAGACCTATCTAATGCATATGCGTTTTGATTGGCAGTCGTAAGGATGTGGATACTACAAATAGACGGTGCGTTTCCAACTCACTCAGTCTGGAGTAGTAATAGTCCATTAATAGCCGCGCTTTTAGTACAATCGAATTAACATGACAATACAGCTTGATTCGACAATGAGAAATGAAGGGTCTGAGAATTGTCTTTTCGAAATTTTACTTTGCCGATACCCAGATTGTGTGACTCGCTAGTCATGTAAAAATGCTTTAATACAATTCAGTATTATGGTCAGTAAAGGTGAAATTTTCATACATATGGAAGGAAATTTTTAGTATATTAAATGATATAATTTAAACCTATACAATGTTACATTTTAGAATCAAACATATAGCCCGGATAGCTCAGTCGGTAGAGCATTGGACTTTTAATCCAAGGGTCCAGGGTTCAAGTCCCTGTTCGGGCGGTTTACTTTTCCTAGTAAAAAAAATCTTCCTAATTTTATTTTTAATAACGCATCAATTATATTTTAATAAACAGAAGGTGACACTTGACGTTTTTATTTTTATTTTTACACGACTTCGCGCTACGTTCTTTGTTCGTGTAGACATTTTAATACAAAAATTCCTAGCTACAATGACTACTATTAAACCTAATTTCATTTTTATTTGAATATCATATAGGTTTTCCAATTAGCTAAAAGTTGAAGTGAATGAAAATTACGTTCAAGTAGGTAGCCATATATATGCACAAAATTTAATGTAGGACTTCAAAATCATAAAAAAATAAGGTTAGCTGGAGGTAGATAATTTTTTTCTTAATTTACATAATTCGAAATAAGTCAAAAGGTATCTTGTCCCGTCAGGGTGGATAATGAATAAAAAATTTTGGGGTGTGTACAGAGAGCGGGTGCCTGGGACGGGGCCAGCGCACTCGGCCGTGCAGCCGAACGCGCCCTGCAACGCCGCGAACAGGACTCGCGCAAGGCAATCCACCAACTTAAGCATCTGCAGACGAGACATATGCAGGTTCTAATCATATTTAACCACGATTCCAAATATTACCAAGTACTTCTTTTTAGTCAGTAATTTTGGAGGTACTATAAACGCGCGCCTAAGCTTCTGGACGTTCATATCATGCGCAGGGGTAATACGCCGCACAGTACTATACATTATGGCACAGAACGCATTTTAGGATATCAGTTTTGCCTACGTTTATGTAACCCTACACGCGAGACTTTAAATTTGTGACCTGATTCAGATAGGCCAACGACGCGACGACTACATAATTGTTGATCCACTTGTCCAGACATGCAGCCGTCAAGAATTAAGGAGTGAATATTTACGAGCAGCAATATCTATTCAACTACAAAAACTAATTTATCTATTACGTGTCCATTTTATTATTATTTCCTAAAATATTTCTTTATCTTTTTATAGGACTACATGGATCGTGTTACTCTGTCGCAAGCGGTCAGTAGCATATGCGATCCTGACTCCTCGTCGAGCCATAACTTCATGAACGTTGATAGCGATCTGATGTATATGGAGCGGTCCGTAAATTCCAATGCTTTAGACCAGAACATTGCATTCTCTAAGGAGCATACGATAAGTAATGAAACACTAACATCCAATTACACTCATCGTGTAAACAGTTCTACTAATGAACCAGCACATACCGGAATTAGTACTGCGATGTCTCAGTATGTCAACGCTTTGAAAAATGCCGGCTTACCGACCGATTTACCCATATTATTTGAGTCCGGAGATGGGTCATATATAAATGTGAATGAACAAGTTCTGCTTGATATGGTTCAAAGCAGTGAAATACAATATGAAGTAATAGAACAACCGAATATTATAGAAAAGGTTGCAGATCCAAGTGAAATCAAAAGTATAGATGAGCTATCTAAATCTATCGAAAGGGGTGAAATGCTAATGAGCAGTAAAAGTTTCCCCTGCGATAATAACTTTAGCAAGGATCACATCCAAATTAATTCTCATGAAGATGCTATTAATAGTTTAAATGCTATTTTACCGGATAACTTGGAATCATTTTCTGATCAACAAAATTATGTAGTTTTAGATCATAATCTTCAAGAGAGTCGTAATCCTATAGATCATGGTAGTACTAACGATTTTGCTTGCATAGATAATGACTTGCAATTTTTTACAAAATCTATGAGCGATGATGTAAAGAAATATTACGAAGATCAACAGTTGAACGATGCGAGGGTTATGGAGCAGCTCTGTCCTACAAGTTCTTCTTTAGACACTAGTTTTAACATGTCGCTTTTAGACTCTAAAGAATCCCATTTAAATGATACTCAACAGTTTACTTCATTAAACAGTGAAGACTTCAGATTACAAGATTCATTCGACTGTTTAATGTCGACGCCAAAACCCAGCACTGAAAAACGAAGTTATGAATGTATTGATAGGGTAGATAATAAACAAGTTCAAGATGAAATCATGAAAGATTTACTGAATATAGATACCAAAATAAACGTTGTTGATCACGAATCAAGTATGCTAGATGATAGTACCACTAAAGAACTTGAAGCGCAAATTGATTACAGTACTAGTTCATTAAATGATGTGTATGACGCTGACAATAATAATATAAAAAAGAAAATAAAAACATCAAAACCAAATGAAAATTTTGTATCAACACTAGAAGAAATGCAATGGGATACAATTATCAATAAAGAAGTGGATGGAAGCGAAACTGGTGAACGTGAATTATCACTAAATCATAGTTACGCCGACGCAATTTCACAACCAAAAAGTAATTTCCGAGATAATGAAGAAGAATGGGATAGCAATAAAGAAAATGAACAGAGTTCTGCCAACGACTTAATTCAAATGCAAACATCGGGAGATGACATACCGTATGCTGTTGGACTGCTACCACTCAAGCAGGTACAAGCAAGTGAAGATGAAATCTTTACTAAACGAACAGATTGTACAGATGTATGCCTCTCCAACAATCCAGATGCAAAATGCTTAAAACGCAAAATCAAATATAAAAAATTAAGTTAACAGAGGCACTTTGTACTACCCAATTTAACCTTCACTTAGTAAGTGTTAATATTAAAAAAATGTACCGACCTACTGTTTTATTGATACTAGTGGTCACCCAAAGGATAATATTCGACCATAGTTCTTTATTTTCTAAGTTTAAACGTTATCGAGGTTCTTTTGTCACAGTATGCCTACCTCTATATAATTTGGAAAGCCTACAAGGTTGACACCGACGTAAGTTTGCAACTGCTAAACTAAATTATTCTGTTACCTACGTAAGTATAGACTGCATGTGCAATTTAATGGATATATCTCAGAACAGTATTATACGTTTCCTAGAATAACACATAGGTCGAATCTCGCGCATTCAGAGTTCTTAAATATTTATAAACCACTCGCCGTGTACGCTCATGGCAGCTTGTCTGTTATTTGCAGATAATTAAAAAATAAAATAAAATAAAGAATGAGAGATTGACAGACGGGCATAAAAATATCAGTAAATGCAGTCAGCGAAATAAGCTGTTTAATGAGGCAGTGTTCTGTGATGTCGTACACGCGATCCCACAGCCTACTGGATTAAGATTATCGCTTGGAAACAGGAAATTCAAAGTCATGGACTCGGTGGGATGATGAATCACCGAAAGCCTACAAATCATTGAATTTTGTAATGAGACATGAGACAAAGAAGTGTGAAGTGTCGCCGCGATAAAAATATATAAAAATAGAATTGCTACGTAAAAAGCATATTGTAACGAAAATCTCACGATGGAGTTAGAGAAACTTCAACGAAATTTTTTAAGCTAAATATTTTTCAAACAATTTGGCTAACATTTATAATTTAATTTGGATAAACAAAATAAATCATACAGTATTAGTTGTGAATATTTTAAACTGGAATCACTTTGTTCTTTATGCCCGCTTTGAGCGCGTCATTCCTGACAACTGACGGTGTGCTTATTGGCAGGAATGTACACATCAATATAGCGTAAAGTCTAGTAGTAAGTTATATTCTACTGAAAATTAAGAAAAAAAAACATTGTTTATGTGGGGCTTTATATTGTAAACATTGCTTTAACATTAATAAGGCTTTGCACATACTTTCGGACATATATTACACATCTTATAGTTAAACCAATTCCAATTTCAAAATGTTTTTACTTGCTCATGGAAATTTCTTACAAGTACTTCTACAATTTTGTACTACTTATAGATATTACAAGTTAAACAAACTACATTTACGTTATTATACACCTAATATACAAAGATCTACAAGTACATGGCTCGGATTTAGTTTTAGTTTAACAAACTAAATTCTATAATATTTCTGAAAATACAATTCTTTATTCAGACATATTTATATGATATGGACGTCACATTAGAGATATATATAATATATAATCATGATTATTGTTAAAGAGATTCGTTTTACTTAGAGATCCATTCGAGGCCCAGCACTACACATGCTTCATCGCATAATGCCAACTTATAGAAATTACATATGTATTATTAAAAATTACCTTCAGCCCTGTACGCAATGATGCGATAATAATAAGAGTCAACTGTTTAATAATGGGGTTATGTAGCCCACTGAGTTAACATTCAAATAAGTGGATATTATGCGATGAACCAACTACACTAAGAGAGAAAATAGAAAATTAAAGCTGTGAAGCTATGAAAGATGTGTTCCCGTTCAGAATGAAGCCACAGTAGTTTTCGTTGCGGTTCGCCAACGCACCATTATTCCACGCCGACTACAATGCGCAACGCAATGCCGTTTACTACGTAGTCGAAACGTATGTCTAAATGTTGTTGTGATGTATCCCCTTCAATAACAAAACGAAACTTTACTTGAAACAACTGCGTTACAATGTGGTTATGGTGTCGCAGCATCACTCCGCCTCGTCCCTCTGGTCCTTTTGTTCTTTTTCTTCTGGCTTATTTCACCGCATAACGTTACAACGCTCAGAAACCGACTGATAACAATACGTGTGGCCTCACCCTTAGATGTCAATTATTTGTCAAACTATTCTGCCTTTATGTTTAATTTTTCTATCCACAGTGTTGAAGTCAGACCTACAGTTCACGTTATTATTGTCAGTAAATTTGTGCAGCTGCAATGTTAATTAAAAATAAAAAATTAAATTAATACATTACATCCAAAATACTTTAAGCAAGTCACGTAAAAAATGGTCGGAAAACCTTCACAACCTAATATATAAGTAGATAGTACAATTAAAAAATGCGTATTTAACAGCAAATAATATAAAAATGCAAATATCAACCAAAAATATACTTACACGTATAAAAATTTCTCTGCAAAACTGACATTATAAAAATATTGTAATTACGTCTTACGTCGAATAACTTAAATACTAAATCATCATTTATACATAAAACATAAAAAGATCATGAGAACAATAAAGTACGTACTGATTGAATAACAAATATTAATAAAAACAGAGTTTCTATGGCTGTTGAAGGACATTTCTTTGCTGAACTTCTAACGTAGTAGCCGTACGCGTCGCTGTGATAGTCGCCCATTTGGAAAGTGATATGAGGTGATGACATCCTCCCGTCACCGCCGTTGGAGTATGCCAACACTCGAAGATTGTAAGACTTGCCAGGTGTCAAATTTTTAACATAAGCTTCGAGCTTATGTTCTATTGGCACCACGGTGTCGTTTGCAGTACTCATGTCTTGATCGATCTCCCAAACCCTCACCTGTAAACAAAGAAGAAAATATTCACATTAATGCGATGATCAATTCTACGGACGCGCATGTGACAACGCTATTTACTTATTACTGGAGGTGCTGCGTACAAATTGGCGAACGTTATGCTAGGAGAACAAATTCGAACGCTTGCGAAAGTATGCGAAAAAATGGGAAATAAATGATTATTTAGCTCAGAGATTAGTTTTATTTCATTTGTATCGACCACTACAATTTCGCAATATTTTAGTGAGAGATGAAAATGTAAAGTTTATATAAAAATAATTATGATATACTCGCCTTATAACCGATAAGCGGTTCTTCCTCGTCGGTAGGTTGCACGTACCGCCACACCACACGAACTGTACTTGGGTTGACGGCCCACACGTTGACGGAGGCAGGTGGCTTCTGTGGAGCCTTGCGGTACGTACGCTCTAAGAATCGCTCGCTCTCCGGACCTTCACCCGCCGAATTGAACGCCATTACCTGTAAACACAGACAAATGATCTTGGATTAATTTCATCCGATATCAATGACAATAAGTTAAAAACAAATTATTAATATACACATACCTTCACATAATAGTAGGTATCAGGCTGCAGACCCACAATCAAAGCCCAGTTACGTGTTGTTCTTGACAAGTAATAAATACATTCCTCTTCCTTATTCGCTTGTTTCCAGTATTTAAGTCGGTGCCCAATTAACTTTCCTCTCAAACGTTCCCGAGATTGATCAATAGGTTCCCATGTAACATTCAGAGCTGTCGAATTGTACGAACGAGAGTAGACCTGTTGTGGAGCGACTTGCGGCATGTCCTCCGCTGAATAAATGGTTACTATATCACTTTCTGGCCCCGAACCAATGTCGTTAAAAGCTTGTACTTTCACATTATAGGGGGTGAAAAAATAATCCAGTGAAATATGTACCACGTGCATGCCTATATTACCATATTCTTTAAGCAAAAGAGATTGGAATTCGACTTCTGTGCCGTTACGTCTCCAGAATATCTTATAGTGAATACCTGGTCCATTTTGAAGTGCTGGTGGCAGTGGCGTCCACGTGATTGTAAGATCGCCAATCTTACCACCTCCACCACCAATATTGTTAGGTGCTCGATAAGGTTTATCGGCTTGCGTAGAGAACTGCGGACTAGGGGAAGACGGTTTACCTACACCCAAACTATTGATCGCTTGAACTCTAAATTCGTAGACCGCCCATGGCACCAAAGTTGTTGTAACAATAGCTCGTTTGCGACCATTGTAACGGTCGATCTCGTTCACGTTGGCGATGTTGTCTGTGATGATACTCCAAGTAGAATTCCAGTGAGTACGGCCAGTGAGTATATAACCAGTTATGGGTCGGCCATTGGGATTACTGTCGGTCCATTCCAAAGTAACCGAGGAGCGTTGAATATTTAATATTTGCAACCCACCAGGTGGACCTGGAGGACCTTCGATACGCAATTGGGTACGACTCGAGATGCGGCCTATAGCCGACTTAACAATACATTCGTACTCTCCGACATCCGACAGGCTAACATCGAAAATTGTTAATTCACCACCGTCAATCTTTATTCTCTTATCGGCGTAAAGATCCGCAGCTTCTTTCATACGTATTCCATTATGATTCCATAAATAAGCTGTATCTAATAGTGGATCCACTTCGGCATTACAATGCAGGAAGATGACGTCATTTACCTGAGTCGTAATACGCGGCGGAAGGCGCTCAATAAAGCGTGGGGCGCGCAACACAATTAAGCGACCTCTGCTCTCGTCTGACCCGTATTGGTTCTTGGCCACACACGTGTAAACGCCCTCATCGTCTCTAGAGAGCTGTCTTATGATAAGATTGCCGTTTTCTGTGATAAATCGTTTCCCTCCCGCCCCAATTACAATATTGTCCTTTTTCCACGTAAAAGTAGGTTTAGGTGCCGCTTCAGGGTTACATCTAAGTGTAACGTTTCCACCTTCGGATCCATAAGTCTCGGATTCCAAAGGGTGTTTTTTAAATGATGGTTTTAAAGATAAAACTCGAAGCTGCCCTGTGGAGTAGCTGGCTTTCAATTGATTTTTAGCTTCACACTGGTACATTCCAGGATCTCTTGTAGGATCCAAATATTTTATAATCAGAACATTCTCCTGTATAATATACCTATCTCGATCTTGTGGTTCTAAAGTATCCATAGATAATTTGTTTCCATTTTTCCACCATGTATAATTCACATCGGGTATCCCAAAAGCTTCACAGTTCCAATGTAAATCACCTTTATTATCCATGTGTCTATTTTCTAATGGGATTGTAAAGTTAGGTTCAGCTTGTACTTTCAAGAATACGCTGTTGGTTATATGTGCTCTGTCATTACGGACATCACAAATGTATTCACCTTCATCTTCAACTGCAACATGTGGTATAGTTAAAACTCTATCAAAATTACTTAAGTAGGCTTTTTTAGGTAGATTTCCATTTTTTCTGGTCCAATTATATGATGGCACAGGATAACCAAAGGTTATACATTCAAATCTTACTTCTTGTCCCACAACAGGAGCATCAGGAAAAATTTTTGGGAAATTGATTGGGAATTTCAATTGCTGGTAATCAGAGTGAGGGTAGACTGATAGCGGAAAAAATGGTCCATTCCTCCCAGCATCAGAAACTTTGCTCATTACATTACAACTATAATTGCCACGATCAATTGTTTCTAAAGCTGAAAAGTAAAGTCCTCCATCATAGGATACAAAGACTCGCTTGTCCTCTTCAACCAAATTTGGAAAATAATTACGAGCCCAAAGAAAGTTTACAGAAGGATAATATGAGGGAGGATCACAATCCATAACTTTACCCCAATACTGATTACCACTCTCAACAGGCCTCTTCTGATTGAACTCTCTAATAAATCCAAAGGACAACCTAACAGACTCGGACCGAATTGTACCAAATTTGTTAGTTGCTGTGCAGTGATATTTGGCATTATCTTTATCAGCATCTGGAGAATATATCATAAGTGTTCCACCGCTCAATATGAATCTAGAGTCAGAAAGTGGATCAATTTCTGTATATATGGGGCTATCTACTTGATAGTCTTCTCGGAACCATTTGTATGTAGGTGCAGGATATCCATCAGCAATGCATGTTAATTGTACATGATGATTTCTTAATGGATCATAAACAACATCCACAGGCTCCTTTATAAAGTAGGGACCTCTTGGTATCCTTTCTGGGTCATAGGTCTCCAAGCCATATGTGAATGACCTCTCCTCTTGTATGAGGTAATGCAGTCTTTGAGTTTGTCCTTCACAAATAAAATGGAAATATTGAGTACCTTCAACAGGTGCAAGGCCCCAGCGTCCATCTTCATGAGAATATCTGTACACAAGATAGTCACGGGGCAGCAAATTGTAACTTGTGTAAGTTAGTTTACGGTCATCAAAAAATGCATTTTCTAGTCCAGTCAATTGCGAACCATCTACATCGTTAGCCCAGTAGTTAGGCGACTGCTGATGCGCACCAATATACCAAGAGCCTCGCTGGGGGTCCAAATTCATTAAATTTGTGATAATAAAACCATGCTCCTCGGGGTTATTGACAGCGGCCAAGTCAGCTTCATACGCTTGACAGATCTTTCGTGCCTCCATCCGTGGACGGTCGGGTGATTTTGTAAAACGATAGCAGGATTCCCTGAAACGTATCCAGTTCGGCGGGCATTTATACCTCTCCTCGTAATCCAAACCAGCATAGTAGTTAGAGGTACTTTGTGGATCTACTTCATTCTCGTCATTCCCGTACGCGTCGGAGCCACTATCATGATAAAAGGAACTCTGAGCTGTGTGAACATAATCGTTTTGATTCACAGGAAAACTGCCGTAAGGTACTTGCGAATTAGGTCGGTACGCTGTTCCATTCTGAGAGTTTTCGGTTTGATATTGTTGTTGAAAATTTGTATTATACTGCGACTGTTCCACTCCCTGACTACATACACAGCTCACCACCGCTACCAGGAGCAGCGCTACATTCATTACACAATTCCACATAATATATAGTTATATCATAACTAAAAGTGATACTTTATGAAGACTAAATAACTAAAAAACTTCGTTAGTTAGGAAAATAAAATAAATTCGTTGTTAAAATTTGAATTACTTTATGACAAACAAAATATTGCCTCGCCCAGTTACTTTACTATGCTTTACTACGATCGACCACAGATTAATTACTTAATTAGAGACACAGAATACTAATACTTCATACTACAAAGAATCCACAGACTAGTCACGAGATAGCTACAGACCTCAGTAGATAAAGCAGACCTGTGCAGATGTTGTACAACTAATATTTGAATCTTAGGACCTGATTATTTGACAAAACAATCTAATTAAAAAACAGAATAAAAAGCATCAAGAGTCATACCATCTCTTTATAGGTGAAGTGACAACATTTCGTAAGACAAAAAGGATTCAAATTATTGTATTTGTACATATTGTTATTACAAAATTGAAAATTTTTGTGAATATTTTTCAATTAAGCAATTTCAATGTCTTACAGTTGCATTGTGATTTGTTATTTACCATTTAAATTTTTTGGCCCACGTCCATACTATGCCCAACCTAGCCAGACGACACATTTATTAGAAACAAAGATGATGTACATATATTTTTCATAAACATTAAAATTTTGAAAATACACAAAAGGCTTTACTCACAAAGATGGTCACCAGCACCTTTGCTAACTCTGCAATTTTTCTTATTTTGTATGATAAATTGATTAACTGGAGCGACATCATCCTATACCTATTAGTGTCTGCAGCATGTACCGTGTTATATTTTAGCTTTTTGTCAAAAATTACTGTCTCATTCTTCCAGTTTAATAAAAATTAGAATATTAGTTTTTGTTAGACGCAAACAAACATACATTACAATGAAGTATATTATATTATATTATCTGTTACTTATTCAAATAGACGCTAATGTGATAGGGATAATTAAGATTACATTTTAAAAGCAACTTTAGCACAAAATGTATTATATGTATGTATTATAGATTTTAATGGATGATGCTTTCCTCTGATCTTTAAATGCCGTGAACCAAAGACCGTACCACATGCTTACAAAGAATGTCTTAACATTTTATTTTACCTGTATGAATTCACAAAACACAAAAGAATAAAACAAAATTTAACGTCATACTTGTCAACATTTTAAACACATAGCCTCGCGTTTTGTACTAGTTGTAATTACATACATCATAAAGAATCCACATTACTTTGCAGTTGCAACATTTGGCGGGGTCGGTTAGATAAAAGCTAGTGGCAAAATTTCATTCGTCGTATTAAATCCTGCCGTTTCAGTTATTTTCAATAGACAGCATTAAATTAATCTTGTCGGAAATATTAAAGGAACCAGTAACCACTCAGTTTATCGGAACCAGTATCTCTGCTAAACCACATTGGAACATTTAAAGTAGCATGGTCGATATAATTCAGGCGGCCAAACCATCCCCGGTCAGAAAACACCCGTGCTCCACAGCATAATATAAAAAGTTTATACTTAATATTCAATATCTTTACTGTTGTTCTATCTGCCTCCCTTATCAGATTGAAACGAATAAAATATGGATATGGTACCTTTATTCGTTCATTTCGAATACCTAATGCAAAATAGAAAGCATTATACCGGTAACGACCGTAATCATATCGTGGATAAAAATTAAGAACATGTGTTTGCATTAAATATTTTTAAATATAAGGATTAGGCGCAACAGGTATAATTTTTACCTTATCCGACTCATCTCTACTTACGTTCATCTGAAATAACTTGTGGGCTGTGGGCTATGCAATACGATCCAATAGTTGGCACCGGTTTCAATAAATTTATTTATTTATTTATATAATGTTGATTGTAATGCCTGACAGATTTTTACAAAGGGCACACTTAATGCCTATATCTACGAGCCAATTCATGCGTAGGCGAGTTTGTGGCAGGTGGGAACAACATATATATATATTGTTATAAAAACAATTTTAATTTTAAAAGCCATTTCACCTAACGAAAAATGCTCGCATATATCATAGGCTCGTTTCGTCAGTGTATCGGCAACCGATGTTAGAAAAAATACGATGATGGGGTTATGCGCTTGAAGATATCTTTGTGTGAGAAGTTTTTCTACACACTATAATTTTGACAAATTTTAGACGAATCTCTATTGGAACATATAAAATGCCAGCCTCCCATTGTCTTGTAATTCGTAAGTGTTAAGTTTACTTACGAATTACAAGACCCAAGTTTCTGCCCCTCCCCTCCTCGTTCAACATGCTAAAAATATCATTTTATCCATATTCTCACGAAACTAGGTCTTGTGGCCTTCCGCGAAAGACGAAAATTTACTACAATGTCTTTGAATCTATATAATATTGTAACTATATTTACAGTGCAGCAATACAGGCGGTGCAGCAATACAGGCGGTGCAGCAATGGACAGTTTGATCGTTCCAGTCATAGTTAATAATACATAAAACGAAACCAACATACCAATACAAAAGACGAAAACTTTGCTGATTTGTTTAATATAATTGTATTTGTAAATTCTAAACGTAGGAAATAGTCATACGGTCATACTGTTATCAAATGAAACGCGTCACGTGACGCGAGTGACGGCAGCACCGTCTCAATGACTGAGCACTGGCAGCACGTTCCAAAACAGAGCTAAGTGGCAGGCGGACGCTATATGACGCACTCGTGTTTCAACCAGTTTCAACCGTGCTGGAGGCTAGTGACTCCAAGTTATTACACGTATCGTAGTAATTATTTTTAAAACAGTGAATTCTTGTGCAAACATTACTGAACTCGAATTACCAATTATCCATTCGCGAAGAAGTGTGACCATGACGCCGACAATACCGTCCATACGAGTAAATGAGATAATAATCAAATGAATTTAATTATGTTACAAATAAAATATTGTAAATTAGAGCTAAATGATGTTTTACTTCTGTCTGAACCATATTCGACTTGACCATAGAGTTAATATAATAGACTTGACTCAACATTCGAATCACCTGCCGCTTTCCGATTAGTACACGTTTTCATGATTGTGTCAGATACATGCTTACCTAGGAACGATAGATGGGGTTATTTTCACTGTTCTCGAGAACATAATTATAAGCGGGTAAAAATAACAGCTGCAGCTTATAGTTGATCACTTTCTTTATTATTTCGGGTTATCAACAAGAAATATTGTGTCAATAATTATTATAATAATACTTAAATCGTAGGTACTGCTAATAACAGACAGATAGTAATTTTTCAATTTGATACTTTTTCGTATAACTTAGTTTAGTTTTCATTCCAATTTCCGCGCACAATATTATACTCCTAACATTACTGCATCACAGTTGAATCGTGTACTTAATTGTTTCTAGTCTCCATAAAGAAATAAATGAGGGCGGAACATGGTTTTAAAAGTTTTAAATTATGGAATATGAAATTGCCATCGTTCGTACATCTTTCCAAAATGCTACAGGTAAGCGCGCTAAAGAATAAGTGCTACGGAATATGTAGAGAATTGAGTTCCGTGAGCAATATTCTGGTAACGCGTCACAATAAGTTAAAAAATAATCTGTTTACAAAATAGTCCTATTTATTTACAGTATTAATAGTTTTTACGATATGCATAATAGGATTTAATAAAATTGTCTAATTTTTACAGGGATGTATAAATAAAAACATAACTTCATTCAATATAAAGAAATAATTAAGGAATAATAAATATATTTAAGACAGAAAGATCATCAAACATAACAATGAACAAAAATATATGTAGACCCTACCAGGAGAAGATCGACAAAATAATAACTACATACCTAGTAGCATAATCTCAAACTGAATTTTATTTTCAAACATACATTTACTTGGAAATTGTGTTGAGTTGTCTGTGATGTTTACTAGAGAAACAAAAAAGCACTGGGTAGTACGTCCAAAATGTTTTAAAAGCATTCTGGCAGCTATCCATGTATCACTTTGTTTTTTAATCACCTATTGTGATTAGCGAATAAAGTTTAATTAAGATAACCGGTACACACCTCTAAATGAGTGTTACCACATATGTGATCCGTTGACTGCGAGTGCATCCAAGTGTGAATGTCTAGTGCTAAGCGGAGTGCAATGATCGCAAGCTACTCGTGTTGTAAGGCTACGTTCAACCCTGTTGCAGGCATCACACCGATAATTTCATACAAATTAATCTATTAAAACATTTAAGAAACATGCACATATACTATTGCACACAAAGATCAAGATTATGCTAACATCTTACATAAGACTATGGTAACTGCTTTTGATTATTCACTATTAATATTAACAAGTTGCCGCAGCACTATGAGCTATCGCTAACTATCCAGATAAAGACCATACACCGACGTTAAATAGCACCCATGAGAATATCTTACACTTAAAGCAACAATTTGTTATGTACATTATATTTACAATATTTACAAATATCATTAACGCAAACTCTCACTCAAGCCGACGACAATATGAGTTTATCGTTTATATTAGGTGATTATGTAATTGGCTGCCTTAAATTACACAGTCTCATACAAATTATATTTTGTTTGTTCCTAAATGAGATACATCCTTGTCTCGTATAATAAATCAGTCAAACTATAAAACTTGTCCTGGAATAATCGAGTCCAGTGACAGTAGTGAATTAACGTTCCACTTTCATAGCGGAGCAAAAAGATTTGTTTCAAAAACAATGTACTTATCGTGCGACCATTTGAAATTGATTACCTACAAAAATCATAAGGAGGTATATAATACATTTACTGAACCGTCGAGGCAATGTATGACACAGTAAATATAGTTTAGTACAGCTCGTTTCAAATAATAATAAGTCAGCGTCGTCATCACGGGATTTACGAATTACAAATTATTTATTGTTCATTAAATACATACGAATTATTTCCGTTTTCAAAGTGTTAAACTAATTAAAAAAGGGAATATCTTTCGCAAGCTCCCATGTTGTGAAGCTTTGACACAGCACAGCTTTGGCTTTTTGAACAATAATTATTAAATAATTAACTCATGATTATGAGACAAAATGAAAGAAATATTCCCTTTACTCTTGTTACTTCCTCGAATTCTTCGATCGCATGATAATTGTTGATAAATTGAAAATGAAACGTGAAGTTCAGAACTTGTTTTTGGCTGAGCGTATTTACGCCAAAGCCAAATTAAGACAAAAAAGAACCTCAGAACATAGACATAAATAAATGGAAACTAAATAAAAAGGTACGGAAGGTTAATTAAGCCGTCTAAAATTAATTTAATGTCAGCTAACAAGGACGGTTTCAATCTTCAAGAGTTGTCTGAGTTTGTCTGTGACCCTGATGAGGGCCACCTTGGACGCTCTCACATTCACCTTCTCGCCGGCGCCCAGCAGCTGGTGGCACTGAGCTCTCTCCAAGAACTCTTGAGTGCGAATTTCACGCAGCAATTCCTTAGGAGACCCCGACCCGCAGTGGATTTGCTTCAGTAAACTTTCTTTTGATTTTATCTGGAAATGAAATTACTCAAATTTATTGCTGTTTTGATATTGACAATTTGTCGTCAGATGTTTTTATTCCTTTTTCAGTCGATTCCGCGACTCACTGGAGTCATTTAAGGAATAATATCGGTAATACCGTAAGTAATTTTCCAGGTACAATTATTAATACTTTTACTAGTGGCACGTAAAACAGGCTGTCAGGAAATTTTATACAACAATGTAACATACCTGTAATACGTTTGTGACGTCCTGGAGCAGGCACCAGAGGCCGTCGGCAGGCTGCCCCGGCACCGTACGGAGACTGTAGAAAGGAGGCATGGGTACCTCCGTACATTGGATCTCTATGGTGGCGTCCGGCGGTGGCGGCGGTGATGCAGGGGGCGGTGACGATAGAGGATCACAGCCGAGCTCTTCCCGGTCTGAAATTTATTCAAATAAAAATGAAATGTTTTAAATGAAAGTGAAAACAATTTTTACTACGGAGTACTGCGCTACCGTCCATACGGTGGACTAATTCGTTATACTGAACGCTACAGTTAATTATTTATAGTTAGTTTAAGGTATACACTCAATGGTATGGTTAATAAAAACATAATTTCGGCATGTGTTGGGAAGCAAGGAAGCGTTTGTCAAATTGTATGGATACTACGATATCAAACTAAAACTTATTTTACTAAGAATCATAAATTGATAATTGTACATGTAAATGAATGTATGTAGGTGTGTGAGAAATATTTCATTATGGCATTATACATAACTTTGCACGTTTACCTATTATATCAGCTGGTGACGAGAACCTCCACGGTTCTACAGCCTGACCTTGCACATCTGCTATGTGTAACCGTAAGAGTAAGGAGGCCTGACCATCCGCTAATTCTTCTGGAGTTTGCCCCGAATAAGTGCCTAACAAAGGATCAGCTCCATATGCAAGGAGGAGACGGATGACTTCCACATGGGAATTCTCGCAAGCTTCATGTAACGGTCTGAAAACAAAAACCGTATTATTTATTTCTCATTTACAACATAAAATAATTTCATATACATATATTTTCACATTTAATAATTGAACTCATGTGATTTTCTCCTAGTTTTCTCCTATTCTTTCGTCAAACAAATAATATATTAACAACCCTCCTCTATAACTAGTCTGTGCAGTAATAAAAGATCTATTGTTCGGGAGCCATACCGAACAACTGCTCTAATGGTGAAAACGTGTATCGAAATTTATTAGCATCCATTTTTTATCGATATAAACAGAATAAATTATATCTTGAGTTTATTAATTAATGCAAAATTATATATTTGTAATAAAATTGACAAATATCAACAAAATACTAACCTGATTCCCCCTTGCGCCGCTGCAGATACGTTAGCGCCATATTGAAGCAGAAGTCTGGCTATTCTCACGTGTCCCTTAGCAGCTGCGACGTGTAAAGGTGTAAAACCAGCATTGTCTTTCGCAGAAGGATCTGATTCCATCTTCTCCAAGCAGAACGCAACACAATCCTTAAAAAAATATTACGTAAGCAAAAATTCAAGAAAGAAAATTCACAAATCACTGAAACTAATATAATTTGAAATACAATACTTACCGTGAATCCGAGTCGAGCGGCGCGGTGCAGGTGTGTTTCGCCGATGCTTTTATTAATGAACCAGCCTTTAATTTCCCTTTGAATATCATGGACGGATTCTGGATTTGGTTTAGGTGCTGGTCGGCGAATCTTATTACAAGTTTCATCTCTACGAATAATTTTCTTCTTTTTCCTTATATAGTCAAATCCAGAGCTAAATTTCCTCCGCCCAAATAGACGTTTTAATCGTTTTTTGGTATGAGCCTCTGTTGTTCCAGGTAAATTATTTTCTTCTTTTGTACTAGTCTTGTCGTCAGGAGATGGACTCTTATCTTTTTTAATTTTGTTATTGTCTTTGATTCGTTTTGTGGTAAATGTTTTCATTAAACTGTTCCTTTTTTTCAAACGTAGCAATCTTCCATTCGCATCGTTTCGTTTCAATGATTTAGTGCTTCTAAGGCCATCCCTTATTGAACTTGACCTTCTTTTAAATTTATCTTTTATTATTTTCTTCGGTTTAAACTTAGGTTTAGACTCTACTTCCTTCTTTACTATTACCGGTGGATCTTGTTCTGTATCGTGTACTTCATCTCTAGACAATGGTGGAGCAGAGGCCGGTCTCTCATCTCCAAATACCTCTTTGATTGTAGCTCGTTGTTTTAAAGCTCTACTTTCAGTTCTTGTCCTTGATTTCAAAACAACAGGAGCAAACTCTTCAGTAGCACCCATTAGTCCATCAGTATTTTTAATAAAAGCTGTTCTAAATGCAGTTACAGTTTCTTTTCTAAAAGCACCTAAGTAAAAAATATCTTCCATCAACTTTTCTTTTTTTGCACTTAAACTTCCTTTATTTCCATTCTTTAATAAACCTAAACTTGGTGTGGGGAGTAATTCTGTGGTGTTAGAAGTCTTAAGTATAACTTTGGGTACTTTTTCTTCCTTTTCCTTTGATTTCTTTTTGGAATCTTCTTTTTTACCACATTTTTGAATTAAAACATCAACAATAGAACTTCCCTTTTTTCTTATCTTTGTAGCTGAAAAAACTGTAGATGTAGATGCTTCTGAATCGTAGTGTCTATTAGCAGCAGAGCAACTAGAATTTGATTCCACATCACTATCTAGGGTCAGCTTGTCTGGCCTCCGGTATAGATCATCAGTAGCTGCAGACTGCGCTGAAGAGGGTGCCGGTGAAAGAGGTACTGGATCTAAATCTGGGAGTGAAGTTGAACCACGTGTAAATGTTACACTAGATCCTTTACCAAATGGGCCCCCTGATCGACCTCTAGGAATTGCAATTAATCTAGTAGGCATACGAAGAGATCGCTTATACCTGTATAGTTCTTCCTCCCAGCCTGGGTGGAAGTCTGAACCATCTCCAAAACCAGGTTTACGCAACGATGCGGAGGAATTACCCACGCTATTAGAACTATCCACTTTTTTCGATGGTGATGCCTTTGTAGCACTTTTAGTATTTGAATGACTTTTGATATCTTCTAATTTTAAATTTTTACGGACCCTGAGTCGGCTAGCAACAGTTAAAGCATCATCGTCGCTATCTGTACTTGAATTAGCGTTTTCATTTTCATTATTAACATTACCTAAAGATAACGATTTTCCTTTCGACCTTGAAATTTGTTTTGATTTTCCTTTATTTTGTTTTTCATAATTATCTTTTGAAGACGAATCTATTGATTTCCTTGTATTGTTAATACTCATACGTTCATCACAACATTCAAGTTTAACATAAGCCGATTTTTCAGATAAGTCCTTTAACAATTGATACTTCATACGCTCTGTTTGTTCTTTTTCTTTGAGTATTTTACTTTTGATAAGAGGTTCGTCGTCATCAGTAGATTCCGATTCTTCTTTAATCATTGATTTTATAGGTTCAGAATCATCTTTTTCTTCCTTAATAGACACCGTGGAAGTTGAAGGTGTCTCATGTTTGATGACTTTGTGTTTGGTTTTTATTTGAGCCTTATTTTTAATAACTTTTTCATTATCTTTGTCACTCTTTTTATCACTTTTCCACTTTTCACCTTTGACTCCTTGTTTAGTTTTACTGTTGACTGTTTCATTAGGCACTATACTGTTAAGAGCTTCTTTTACAATAGGAATTTCGTCTTCATCAACCGGTTCTTGTTTAATTTCAACAGCAGGCATATCTGCAATAACAGGTATTGTTTGATTGACAGGCATAGGATCAACAACAAGCAAAGACTTAATGGTGGTATTTTCAGGAATAGTATCTTGCGTTTCTGTAGCTAGTGTATCCAATTGTACAGATTTTTCAAGCTTTGTCTCATTATCGCGTTCAATGCTATCGATACGTTTTCTTTGATTCTTCTTCTTATGACAACTAGCTTTAAGTTGCTCCATAAAGCTGTCACATGCGTTAGCCCAGTCTATGTCTAATTCTTGTGCAGGTGAACTTGTGTTAACTTCAAAATTATCTTTATTTACCGTTTCTAAAATACTTTCTGTTTTAATGGGTATTTCAGCATCTTTTTCAATTTCCTCTATATTCATTGGCTCTGATTTTACTTCTGGTATTACAATCCCAATAGTAGATTTCTCCATTTTAATAACCGATTCCAATCTTAAATTATCTTGCCTTATTTGATTGAAAAGGTGTTGTTTTTGAGATTTTGGTAAAAGTTTTATTTTATCGCCTGAAGGAGCAGAGTTGGGTTTTGAAGTAGATTCAGGTTTCATGGAATTATCATTAGATGGTGGCATTACTTTAAGTTCAGCCTTAGTTCTTATTCTGGATGCAACGTCATTTTCTGGAGATTTACTTTTCGGTTCTGCATTCGTGTCAAATCTTTGATAATCTGTATCTCGTGCCAATGAATCAATGGCCTTAGGCATTTGTATATGATGGTCTAAGCTTGGACCAATTTGGCTAATTACAGGTTTATAATTATTTTTAACCGCGGTATCTACCTCATTATCTTTTGTAAGGTCTGTTATTTCTATAACAGAATCTTCTACATCATCTATTACGATAAGTTCTGGTATCTGTTTTGCTACTTTATGGTTTTCTACAAACCCAGTTTGTTTTGTTTCTAAGCTGCTTCGAAGTATACTTAAAATCCTTTTATCAGCAGGTTGTGCTCCATTATGAAATTCCAAATGTGGAAGGTGTGGATTTAAATCTCTATTGTGGCTCGGAATTTTTTGTATAACATGACGGCTATTACTAGACGGATTTCTATTATGATAATTAGCATGATAATCATTCATGTCACGATGTGTATGTTCGGTCGGATATGTATTATTTGAATACCTTTGAGTTGCATGAGAAAGTTGTTCATTATAAACATTAGATACTGCGGGTCGCTTTTGGTCAATTTGATAGGCGTCTAAACGTTTGTGACTTGCGTAGCTATAAACAGGCTGACTCATAAGGTCACGTTGTTCTCTTGCCGACTGATTCATCCTTTCTATCCGACTATCAGCTGACCAAGTTTCATACCGAACCATTTTCTCCGGAATGTTACTAACAATGGACCCTGCGGGACGTTTTCGCTCTTCTGTTACATAATGTCGATCATTTCTTATCCTACTGTCCAAATGACGTTCATCAATAAGTGGTTTAGTGAGATCTATTCGAGGGATATAATCTGTTCTGCCAACTGGACCATTCAATTTACTACGTTCAGTGTATATTTGATGACGAGATTCTCCCGGATATGACTCCGCGATCGGTAGTATCGAGTCATATCCACCATTGTATCTGACAGGTTGTCCAGGTTGGGCAGAACTGTAGCTATGACCAGGGTTTCGCTCTGCTCTATACTGTGCAAAATCCGGTGCAAAATCTACCTTATGCGATGCAGCATAACCGGACACAGAGGAAACGTGTCGATTATTTGTAGTAGTGCGTGATAGTAACACAGTTTTATTTTCTGGTGTGCCCGAGTCTACTATATCGTCTTGAGTTGTTGAGGAATCTGCTGTATTTTTAACAGTTTTTACTGATAAATCAAGTGGAGATTCCCGTTTCTGTTTAGTTTGATTCATTTGATTAACTATGGAAGTAACTGATACTGTCATCCTTGATTGTTGGCTAGGGTATCCAGGTTTTATTGCTGATCTAGATGGCGGTGACTGAACATGATTGGAAGATGAACAATCAAAGCTGCTCTTAAGTGTAACCGCAGGTCTATAAATGGATTTTGACTGTAAGTTGGAATTGTTTTGAGCAACAGGTGTAGTTGGTGTATTCGGCGTAAACCTTACCGAAGACGTTGAAGGTGCCGGGTAGTGATAATTATTTCTAGAATCGACACCCCTGGTTTTGCTATGAAAATCCGTACGCGACGGAAGACGAGAAATATCGTGGGAATGAGATTGTGATGCAACCGGAACACGTTCCGGCTGTCGCGCTACGTAATGAGCATTCAGGGCATCTATAGCATCATGATTATATTGAGATTGATGATGATGTGTTTCCATTCGATGAGTCTGTATAGGTTGCGATACAGCTGGGGAACGATAACCAGAATAGCCTTGTTGCGGATCATATTTCCGCTGAGGTATTGTCGCATGTCTATCATAATGAGATACTCTTGAATACGAAGATTCGCGACGCTGAATTGTTGAGTACGGCTGTGATGTTCGGCTATCGATGGGTGTCAGTCGTGGTTGCACCGCTTGAGGATGCAGAATTGGAGGAACACGATCATTATGAGGCGGTGGCGGTTGTGGTACTGGCATTGGGTAACGATGAGTTGGTGGACTGTGTGCAGCACTGTCACGCAAACGAGAAGTTGCGTGCTGCGGCATGGACCCTGACATACGCGCATATGTATGTGGAGTATTACGCACTGGCGCCGATGACAGAGGCGAAACTACTGGTGGACCATGTGAATTTCTACCACCATCAGATAAATTTGATTCATATTGATAGCGTGAATACTGTTCGGGTGGGCGGGACGCAGAGTAAGGATCTGGTGGTCGACCAGGTGCGAAATGATCGGGAGGTCTTGCAGTCGGCGTTTGCACACGATGTACAGGTGCTCGATATTGAGCCGGTGACTCCATTTGACGTTCCGTCGGTGTCGTAGGAGGATGTGGAGCGTTAGAAGGCGGACGAGCCG
This sequence comes from Megathymus violae, assembly GCA_003671415.1. Taxonomy (NCBI): domain Eukaryota; kingdom Metazoa; phylum Arthropoda; class Insecta; order Lepidoptera; family Hesperiidae; genus Megathymus; species Megathymus violae. The sequence goes on along the minus strand of PDGT01000009.1, from coordinate 4,111,078 downwards.
GGGACGGACAAGGAGCCGCTGGTGCAGGTGCCGGTGAGGGCTGCGTTCGAGGTGTAGGCTTGCGTATTATGTGTGATGGCGGCGACAGAGCACCGACTGGTTCCTCTTCATCCTCGGGCTCCGGTTGCTCCCTACGCTTTTCTGCCGCTTCCCGCATCACTGTAGCTTTGTGTATGATGTGCGGTTCAGGCTCTAGCGGTTCAGATGGAGGTCGAGGTGGAATCGATATGCTGGAAGGCGTAGACGGAGGAGCGGCAGCTGCAGACGGAGGCCGAGACGACGGCGCCGGCACCCCAGATAGAGCTGGGGTGCCTTCCTCCGGTGGTGGTACGCCTGAAGGCCACACAGACTGTCCACTGCCCTCGGCTGCCTGTTTCGGTACCCCCATGAAGTACTGGCGCGTCCCTTCCAGTACATTGCTGAAACTGACATCCATACTACGCGTTCCGTGTCCGCTCCACCTGAAACACAACGATTTCAATAATCAAATCAACTATAATTTAAAACAGTTTCCGCTGTTTCCGTATACATGTAAATAAGATAAAAATAAATAATTATCCCTTCGCAAAATGTATTTATTCATTCTAGAAGTAAAAGGTAATACACGTATTGATAGATTAAGGCGAACGACATGAAGGAATTATCGGACTGCGGGGTCGTTGCCCGGGAGCTGCCCTTGAAATTACTTCACCCTCACAGACTACACATGTTCAGTCAACTTACATTAAATATGAGTAAGCTTTGTTTGGTGTAACAAAACGAAAGAAATCGGAAATGATATTATTTTATATTACATTATTAACTAACAACCTAAACAAGTGTATTTATGGTAACCTAGTGGTTTGACCGTTGATCTCCCACACGTGAGACTCTCGTATGAATCCAGAACGCATCGGTACTCAGAACGACCTCATCAATTGTGGACCTTTTTTATGTTTATGCACGACAAACGAACAGACGAGCCACATGATGTAAGTGGTCAACATCGGCCATGGACATCAGCAAGACCAAAGGTATCACTGATGCATTGTCGGCCAGGAAATGAGAAGAAGGTAAGAAATAAAATAAGTACTGCATTTCAAACGACGAGTCGTTTTGCGGCTGACTCAAGTAGGAGAGTGGTAGATAGCCAGGCAGGCTTCACAGAAAGATAATAATACCCATAATAATATTAATGACTTAATAATAATACTGATAATATGATCTTTACACGAAGCCCTAGCCTTGTAGTCCTATTTAAATGATAAACCATTAATTGACTGCGTATACAATACAACAAACGAAAGCTGACACGGTAGTCAAGTTTTTGAACTTTTGATATATAACATGGAATGATAAAATCGAAACATAGAACAAAGCAACATTTTGTAACAAACTAGTTTAAATGTATATAATGACCAAAGTTATTATCACGTTATGGTGTCCTGAACAACATGTAAACGGTGCCGATTTTAGAAGCAAACATACTTTACTAGACTTGGAAGGTCAATAATTGTAAATGATTATTTTTGAGACATGTTGTGAATAGCAACCTCATTGCCAAAACTGTAAGCAAATCAACGTTCATATGAATTCGCTGTGTTTATTCATTCAAAAAGGCTTAAAAAACGTTTGCAACTAATTATTATTTTTATTTATTTATTTATGATTAATGCACACACAGAAACAATTTATATGAAAATTAATTGATTTAATGATTATATATATTTATGTATTTTATCTGTTACTGTGAACTAATTATTCACTGTATATTTTCCTTTGCTGTGATTGATTGATTTGATTTATACATATTGTTGGTTGTTGCATGGCACTCCCTGTATCCTAGTTGCTGAGCACTGTATCACTCATATATACTCGTTATAAACATATGTTAAACGCTAAATATATGCAAATCTGGTTGTACAACCTCCACATACACCTAGTGTAACAGCTAACCAAATAAAAGCTTCTGTAACAAAGGTCATTGTATGCATTTCGTAGTGTGGACAAACATATGTACATGTGTAAAATACATTTACTTTTAAATCTTACAGAACTTTGTAGAGTATAATTACATGATCCTAGGTGGCGCTTATCTCAAAAGTACTTTATTTATGCATGCACGTGTCCAACCCGGCGGAAGTCGGAAGCTGTACCGCCGTATCCCTGGCAACGGCAATCGATTTTAACCCTACACGAGTCAAAGTACCATCAACAACTCAATGGGTTTCAATTCGGGTTACTGTAAGGTGCGAACACATCGTTGAAATACACAAATCGTTTATGATTTAAAAACTCAAGTAATTGAATATCATAATTTGGAGAAAAGCAAAATTATCACTGCGAAGACCGTTTTACAGTTTCAAAATACTTACAAAATTTTTAGACTATTTTTTTTTAATATATGTAGTGTTACAGGGTCCGTTATATGGTTACAATTGCTTATATTCTTCACACGTACTACGGATGCGACTATAGAAAGTAATCTAGACTGGGAAGAATAGTCGTTTTAGGAAACATGCATGTGTTGACATGTGTTGCATAAGCTGGGGGCATTGTTACATACATGCATCCATACATTTTAAGATGCAATTATACCGGCGCACTTGTGTGGATTCCGTCATCATGTCCGTGACATCATTAGTCATAGTTGTACAACACCCATTATGCCCAAAAGTAAAGAAGTGTTAAATAAGCATCATAATTCTCTAAGTGTTATATGTTGCACGGTGAGATGATTTATCATTATTTTAGGCATAATAAATTAATTAAATATACCCAATGTTCATTATTATGGGTAATTATAATACTTATCATTATAACGATTATAACGATTTTACTAGTTCTCATGAAATAATATCGAGCTGTGCGGATCGCTCTCATTCTTGCTTTGAATTTTTGGCACACTATTTTGAACATTACACTCATACTGCAGTTAATTATACTTGTTACTATCATAGTAATAAACGTTTCCAATAATTCGAACAGTTCGCAATCCTTTGCTATAAAGCATGAAAAGCAACCTTGAAAGTTATTTATAAATAACACTGTGGTGATTAAAACCGACCGAGTAAAGCATGATGTTGGCAGCCAAATATTTACACGTGCGTCGTGTGTTGTGATGTGTCTTTGATATTGCGAAAGCGTGTCGTCACGAGATAACATTGTTGCCAACAAATAATTTACAGCCCTCATCCGTAATTTATATTATAGTTTTCATTATAAAACTACTACTGCAAATTGATGTTACATCACTAAAGGATTTGTAAGTATGTATGACCACTATTCGCAAGCGTTTTTTAACTTGGTCATACTCGTAGCGGTGTGCACGGCGTCAACACGCCACGACCTTCCGTTATCGGAAAAATTTACTATCGACCGATGTATGCGTGGTTCTTACGGAGTTTTCATTCTATTTATTATGTACTAACGTTGGTGTTAAGTATTAATCCATTTTAGTAAAGTGAGATCTCACGCCAGGCCAGACCAGATCAATTAGATTAATATGGCTGGGGTACACTAAGGTTTTCTATTATTCCACATTCGAATAACTACGATATATATGTAAAGTATAAAAAGGCACTATCTGTTTTGGTTTACTGAAAATCCGCGACGAAAGGAAAAAATAATGTTCTAAAACAAATGGACTTATTATAATTCTTATTCTTTTTGTTTCTCCACGAGAGGGTAAATTTTGAACTCTTGTGGCGGGCCTTAGCCAACGAGAGTCGATGTGGTGATGTCCGTAGATAAGAATTTCCTAACAATGCGACAATAGGTATTAAGTAAGACAGCTTTCAGTAAGAAGCTGTATGTAAGCGAATGATTGTGTGTAGTGTGTCAGAAATGACTGCGCCATTTAATAAAACATTTTGGTTTACCGGAATGGTCTTTACTATTCTCACCTTCCACTGTGTTTTAAGTTCGATAGCTGGATTTGTATTAGTATTCGCTTAGTAGTGGAAATTCAACCGTAATAACTATGGGGTTCTTTGTCTAAATTGTTTTTCTGATTGCAATTTAGCTTGTCGGTAGCTACGAACAAAAGAAAATCGATTGACAAATAGAGAAGAAAATGGTACTGAATCGTTTTATTTTGCTTATTTATAAACGTTTATAGGTTAACACACTCACTCCCCCGCACTAGGATACATACCCTGTGTTGCAAGTAGCATGGACATAAAGAAATATGGCATTACGAAAACACCCATGACCAGAGGGGAAACATTTATCTGTCACATAAAATTCTGCCCCCAGCCGGGAACCGAACCCGGGATCCCTCGCTCGACAAGGAGGTGCACTACCCACTGGGCTACGGGGTCGTCAGTGTCGTCATTTATATATATGTAGATATTATTTATTATTATTACGTTTCTAATAGAACCTCCACCATTAATTTTAAACAAAAGACTTTGATGGTTGGAAGGAGAACTTGTATGCTATTGGTATATTTTATTGTTTCTCATATATGTTATACTACGTCAGTCATATTATATCATCTATACTTTAATATGCGAAGGAAAACCTGGGTACCCCTTTTCCTCGGCTTTTTGTCAACCGTTTTTGTTTTTTTTTTTTAGCTATTGACGAGCCTTAATGTTATCAATAACAAAAAATGCAAGAAAATTATTGTAAAATTAAAAATTGTCTATGTTTGAATAGGCAAACACAAAACAGTTCAGTACCATTTTGTTCTGTTTTTGACGATTGGTTTTTTTTATCAGTAAAATGAAATGCAAACAGAACTTAATAAAAAAATTGTGGCCGAATTTCGACCACTAGGCGAACGCTACTTAATAGTAGTAACAAATAAGTGGTGTTTCGTTAAAATCAGGAAGCATTGCAAAAGTAAAATTTGATAAAATTATGTTGCTTTTCAAATATTACGCATATACTCGTAATAATTAAGTGTTAAACACTAAATCACAAAAAGTATTAAATCTTCATTACCAAATGTGAAACAGATTAATACTCGAGTTATTATGAAATAAAATTTGAACTACTACATTATATTACGTTTACTGACGTAAAAATAGATTGTAGGTTGCAATGGAACCCTCATATAAAAAACTGCCTTATTTCCGCTTTTTAATCAGTTAAAAAATTAAGAGTTTTAACTGATGTAAAAAATAACATTTGCGAATTTAAGCAACTTTCATAGTGAAATATCTTGTGGTATGTTCTTTTTGAGTTCACTGCCGACATTGAATATACATTAATATTACAGAAAAGACCAAATGTATTGACACACGTTTTTTTGGATAACGTAATGTGTATTAAAAATACTTTCAGACGATCATATTCACAATTCATAGGTAGATATGTGTATAAGTTTATAATAAAATTGTATACAAGTTAACGCAACTTTCACATTAAAAATTCAAAACTTGTGAAGCGACATTTTTATAATGAAAGGTACTATAAACTGGATGATATCGTCAAAGAAAATAATGTTCGGACACGACTTTATTACTTAAGTAGTCCGGTTACCGATGCTCTAAGACAGGCAGAAGGTGGCGTGGAAGCAGCTCGTCAGCTCCGCCACCAAAGCTTACCAGCCTGGGCACGACCTTCAGTAATGAACATCACGATAAAGACGAAAAAGTATAAAAAATAAGTGTTTCCTTTAACTTAGAATAGAAAATAATCTCCGTGGGAGTACTTTGCCGCTTCTAGGAGTACTTGCCAAGTTTGCTCGAAGCAAGTAGTTTCTTGAAGCCATGACGCTGTTTGACTCTTGAAAAGTGTTTGTAAAACATTCAAAAATAACAAATCAAAAATCAATTCAATTGAATACCTATTCTGTCGTTCTAATCTAGTAATCTGGCAAAGGTAACAGATCTGACCTTGACCTACATTTCTCTACGGTAATTATTGAGTATTATAATTTTTAAACCACAGATGCATTTTACATTGCGCAGATAATAATTAAAAAGATGTTAACAGGTATTTTACAGAACACATGACCATAGATTTACAGAATAATTTATATGTAATGATCAGCCTTCGTTTTACTTAGGCGACATTATCGCGCTTGATTTACAGATTGCACCCGCAGTCGAGACAATTTATTGATCGATTGATTGATGACCATAATCATAATTTATGTAGCCCGCCCCGACATCTTTCGGGTTGAACATGACGTAAATATCATATATCCATCGTGAATAACGTACGATTCAAATTTAAAAGAATTTTTGAATACGTGCCGGGTTTGCAGAGATTACCTTCCGATAAACACAAATTCACAAAATTCGCACTCTCTATAATGTAGAAGATAGATATTGATAAATTGCATAGTCAATTGTTTACTCACCTATGGTTGACAGCTATCCTGCTTGATGAGAATGGCAATCTGTGACTGCAGTCATGTCTTGATCGTTACATTGATCTTTGTCTGGAACAAGAGAGAGAACAATGTTAATATTTACATGTCAAATAAATTACTTTGCACCAACAATACAACAGGGCAATTCGAAAAAAAATAATTTCTTACACACGCGAACGTATGGATTGGTATATACCTACGTATGTAAGTAATAAAGTATTTATGCCAGTAAAAACATTGTAAACATGGGTCAGCTGTCAAATAATCTTGTCTTTTTGATCAAATATCAAATAATATATAAGCATCATTGTTTTAAAGGATTTATTATAAAGTTATATTATGAATGTAATAAAATAATAATAAATGAAATGTTGCTCTATTGATAAGTAAATCTCTATTAAACTTGACTAGTTCTGTAGTAAGCTGTGAATAATAACATCGTGAATTATTTTTATTACAATAATATAACATAACAAAGAAAATTGCTTCGGGAGCTTTCAGCTGTACTTTAATTAATTTTTAGATTCATAGATGTTATTAGTAAGCAATTATCTGTTTATCTGTTCGTGTTTTTGGAATGATATTAATGACGTCAAACATTAAGATTACGCATTGGAAGAGACAATATGGATATACATATATTTATAGTCTGGCTGTAGATAACTTCTCGATGCTAATGATGGACTCACTTCTACACATTACATTTAAAATTTTCTATCGTTTCTATGGAATTCTATAAATCATGCGGTTCTTCTTACCAATTAAATTAACTCCTAGTATTACAAAAATAAAAATATAATTTCATCAACCTACAAATGACTATTAATGTAACAATATTGCATAAATATAGTTTTATTATTGTATTGTACTTTTATTCGACTACATTTCCTGATGCATGACTTGCATCAAGCAAGTCACCCTTGTCGAAGCCGGCCGGAAAAATCTATACGAACATTGGCCCAGATAAGCAAAACGATTCAACACATCAAGTGAATTGACTCTTAAAGCGATTCTGTTGAATAAAAAACACAATAGACGTGTTTTACATATTTCTCGTAACACAAACAACAAAAATGTTGTTTATCACTCCCACATGATAGTTACAGAGTTCAATTTATTCAGCAAAATTGAAATTTTATTTAAGATGCAATCTGTTTTTCATAACGAAAAACGATTAAAACTAGATAAGTGTATCACAGACATATATTATATTTTTTGAATATCTATTTACCCTATTTTAATACGGAATTTCTGCAACAAACCTTATATCAACCGATTGTTCATAGGTACGTTTCGCGTAGATGCACTGGTGTGTAGTACAGACAACATTATTTACGTACAAGCGCTCTTACAGCTGTGCCGGGTCACTGACCCACGAGTCGCGCGAAACAAGGTGAATCGTAAGTCACTGGTTTTTGTCTTAGGCGAAAGGAGACACCGCGATGATTTTCGATTTATTATTTGCTACAGGTGACATCACCCGTTATGTGTCATGCATATTAAATTACATATTAACTCAGGCGGTATATGTGAGATAAGCGGATTTAAGAGAAGCTTGAAGCCTCGCGATCTCATGTTTTATTCGAGTCGAATTGTTATTAAGAATCCTGGGAGATTTTAAGTACGATTTCTTAGGAACACGTCTTATGATCGTTATAGGCTTACCTCTTCTTGACTACGATGCTAATATGGGAACACATAAGTTATTCAGGTGATCTAGAAAAAGAAATCTATGTTTTTGTAATAATAATAGGTATACAAAAAAGTATTTTCTACCATCACGATATTCCAATTCATAAAATAATTAGGTAATATTTTTTTAATAATCGGATGAAGTCGGCATTCCTCGTGTTTTATTGTTATTATTGTATGAAATTATTACAAAAAAGATGGTCGAACGTTACCTAAAATTGCATTTAGTTTTGGAATGTATGAATAAGTAGAATGTTAGCACTATTGAATAGTAGACAGTATTTTGATTAATCATAGAATATCATAATCAATACAATTTTAATTTTGTTTTATAATTAATTCGTCCAATTACATTTATTTACCATTTATTAAATATATAATCTGTTGAAATACATAACAATGACAAGTGACTCGTGTGTAATACACAACTTAATAATCCATTTTCATTATTAGTACTTAAATAATTGACTATATAATTTTCTAAATACGTATAACACTTGCCATATACAGTTATTTATGGAAATTCATAATACATTTATGGATATTTATAAATCGCGAAAACCGATCTATGAAATACTTTCGAGGACAGGTGAAATTTATAAAATGTTTGTCCCAAGACAACTAGGGACAGGTGAAACTTAAAAATTATATATGGCCCAGCCTGGGGACAGCCAGATGGTAATAAACAAATGTGTTCTCAGCTACTCCAAATTAACTTTATGTAAACTGTTTCGTTACTTAACACTAAATAAAATCTTAACCACAGGGTTAGGCTTTGTCCAGACAAAGCACAGGGTCAACCATGTATGGTGTACTTTTGTAACATTTGAACTGGTGCTTTCAAATCTCACTTATCTTTTGGACTTAATGGAGAGGTATGTAAAAAGGCTCATTGTTGACCCAGATCTGGTCAAAAAATCAATCTGTAATCTCTTTAACACATGCGCAGGGTTGCCAGCTTCTCGGTCGTCTAAAGGGTACATTTTAGAGAACGTGCATGGGAATTGAACGAAATAACTCCCCCATCGAACCATCAGATGTACGGCGTGTATTTATCCTTACCTCGTTAACATTCCGCTTGTACGGGCGACGTGGTTTGCGTCGTCATTTGTTATTCGCACAGCAAAGGACTGGAATAACTTGCCCGCGTTGATGTACCCGCCTTCTTAAGATGTGGGAGTCTTCAAGAGGAGAGAGAGGGCTTTTGTTACTGTAAGTTACCGCTTTCAACATCGTAGACTTCATCACCACTTACCATCATCAATTTATTATAAGTGAAAAAACCTACAAATTTTAACTGATAATTTAAAATGAATATCATGAAGACATTAATGTTATCGTAAAGTACGGTTTTAAATTAATTACTGTTCCATTTTTGCACCGACAAAGCACGATAACTTGTTCAAATTATGTTTTTCCAAATTTTATTGGTCGACAACTCATTAGTGACGCCTTCGGTGTTACTTATATTCATGGGCGATGGCGACCACTTACCATCAATGGTTCGTCTGTTTGTTTGCCAACTATTGACATAAAAAATATATATTGACGAGCCCTATCCGCTGGCACATCGCGCGCCTGATCCGACGCCGGGATCATTGAAAATTTTTCGTCTTACATAATTCCTAGAGACAACTTTTATTGACGAAAAATTTTTACCTATGAGCAAAAGACATCATCACATCTATTAAGTAAAAACTATAACACGATTTCGTAACAAAAATACCATGACGGTGTGTATTGGAAACTCTTAGTTGGCGATTTGAACTCTTATTTGAGCAATTTAATTAAATAGACTTGCTTTTATATATATATTTTTTTTGCTTTTTAACAAGATTGGATAGTTATTAATGACATGGATAATAATGAATAAGGTAATTTAACTTTTGCATTGGCCACACACGGATTAAACTCAGATGACAGGGCTTCATCAGCTAATGAGTCAACGGTGAGAATTCATTATTGAAGTACCCGCATTATATTTACATAAACGATAATCATTACTCAACTTTCACTGTGACGTTGATTCTAATTCAGTATGAATTTATGTTATCAACATTCAGTAACACAATTGAATGTTGAATTGAATTGAATAGCTTTTTTTTTAATTGAAAGTAGGTGTTACAGACTCTTTTCGAAAATCTTTGCCATGGACTCGAAAAGTTTCGTACCGTGAGTAAACTTGGAAGAAGAGGCATGAAACTCCAAAGGAGAATGCTTTCTACTCAGATAAAGAGAACACTTACTGCTTATGATTAAGAATTATACGCCTATCCAAGTAGTCTTGTCTTTGATACAATCATTGAGTGTCTATTAACCTTTGGACATAAGAATGGCATTGAATAACTTAAACAGGTAAGGATGGTTAACCCCTTAAGGAGTTAAAGACTTCTCTAAATCCATATCAAAAGTTTAAAACAAAATCGTGATTTTTTCCTTATACTATACTCAATCAATTCCTGTAAACCACATCACATGTTATGATGCGATTTTTATTATCATGAATAATTTTGTTCCGAAAACTTTATGCGTCACGCAAGCACCGTTGTTAAAACAAGAAGAAAAAGTATTGAAAGAGACGACGTAGAACACGAAAATACCGAGTACGATCGGCCGTCGCTCGGGAGAGGAATTGTCCCAAAATAAAGACTAAAACTTCCAATTCCAGAATTACTATGGATAAGACAATCGTGCATTTTACGACCAGCGATGCGGGCGAGTATCAACAGCTATTTAGTTAGTAATAATAAGAATATGTTCAGATGTAATTGTACCGAGAATGGAGCACGTATGCACTGGCACGGCACATTCCTTTCGCGATCACCATTAGGCATAAAACTTAAAGAGTATGCTATGTGTCATCTACTATCTACAATGTAATTTTCAACATTCCTTAAATTTTATATTTTGCTATTACTCTTTATTGATTTAAACGACCTCGTAGTCCCGTTGGTAGTGACACTGGGAGCCAAAAAGGTCCCGGGTGAGATTCCGGGTCGGGGCGTCATTTATGAGGCAGATATGTACATGTTTGCTCTCAGACTATGGGTATCTCTAATGTATATTTATGTGTGTGTGTGTGGATATGCCATCCGTAACAAAGGGAATCCTAGTGCGGGGGTGTGTGAACGTTTATTGTGAACTCTTCACCCATTACACTAGTTTGCAAACGCAATTTCAAACGTCATTAATCTTCACACCCTTGCACGTTTCGCGACAAACGCTTACGATCCCCTACACGGAAATGTCGGCGTAGCAGTCAGCTCCTCCATCGACGCGAGGGGATGCTGCTATGGGATATAATTTCGCCTTTTCTTCATTGTGTGGTCATTGAATTACCAATCTTAAAAACACACTTCTCGAAAAACTAACTAGCATATTGGATACATGTCGGTATTATAATAGTCCAGTAGGCTTTACTATCTAAATTTTAGAATACGTATGTGTATCATTACATGGTATATAACAAAATCACTTTTTGTCGAACTGCGATAAGCTGAAAGAAATATTTTTTCACGGACAATTTCCCAATAGATTGATTCTCATGGATGTTTAAGTGTATGGGGTGAGCATGACATATTCTTAAAACGTCTGATAAAAACAGTTAACAATCGTTTCGGGTGAATTACTGTTTATGAATGTAATAATCATAGTATACCCGGAAGCCAAACGAGGGGGTGGGTAGTACTAGACGTTTTTATTATATGTAGTTAATGTGTTTTTCTTTCGTAACACTACTGAAAAACATTTAGCGAAATAATTAACGCATATTAAGGTTCATTCTGAAATAATTTAAGAAACTAAAATAATGCGTAAAGATTACAACTTTATTAATTTTATTTAAATATAATCATTAGTGTGTAATTAAATTTGAATCAATAATTATACGTACAGTAAAATTTGTCTTAGGTTTATTGAAGGTGAAGGCCATTGGTTAGGTACATCGGTGTGACAACATATGCTAGTCACATGGTACTTACTAACTCGTAGGTGTGTTGTACATAAAGCTTGCAATTCGTGCAGTTCCGTGATATCACCGACGCGCGATGCGCGGGCGCGGCTGTGGCCCACATTTCGCGTTCTATTTTTCGGCTCGCTCTAGCCTGTGCTCTAGCGCCCTCTATAGTTGGATCCGCATTGTTTATTGAGCGACCGATTTACTACACTTCCTGTATTGGATTAACCATTCCAGCGGCGCATAGCCGACGCGGTAACTTATCAACCCGTAGTAAATTACAACCGTAACGCCCGCCATTAACTGTCTAAATAGGTCTACTATACTTATCAATAAATACAAAGTCTACCTATTGTGCAACCATGATATTATGTTCGTATTTGTACAGTCGATAACCGGTTAGTAAACAAACATGACATCATGACAAAGAAAATCCTGATCTATTAGAATACTTGGAGATAAGCGCACAAGAATTCGACGTATTCGATACAAAAGCAACACAGTGTGATATTAATAAACCCCGATTCCATTGCGAGTTGGTTTAAAGGACTCGACATCTGTCCCACCGCAAATAGGTCGTGATAAAATACCTGCTCGTGGGAGCTATTTTAAGCTAGAACAACTAGAGCTGCACATTTGGACTGTCTCCAACATTTACCGCTAATGAAAATTGAACTGGCTGACGTGTGTTTACAGATACTTGTTTATAAGCATTTTATATACATCAGTTACTTTAATTACTAACTGTTATCTATATCTATATATCTATATCTTATATATATACTATACTATATCTTATATATATTATATATACTATATCTTACTTTTATTAGTGTTACTAATGAAAGCCTCTGTCAAGAACATTCCTACAGTTCTGGCTCGTGCTAAAAATATGACAGGTGTGATAAAGGAAAAAATATAACGAAATCAAATAAAATTCAAATTGATTTTTCCAAGTACAAAAAAAAAACAATATTTTCTCAGTCACATGAGGTGAAAGTTACAAATACGTTGTTGATATGGTATAATGAATCGCGCGAGTTGATTGTAACACGCAACTAAGTTGTTTTCCTTCTGAAGCAGTTTCTGTGTTAGTGGGTCAATACCTAGTAACAAGCGAATAATTTTCCAAGTACCTACGAACCGGTTTATGTATTACGTCAGTTGGACCTACATTCTATTTCATCGGTGCAAAAACTTTTTGGAAAGTGAAATTTTAGGGCCTATCGTCATTTCTTTACGACAACGAGTCATAATAACTGATAATGACTCGCTCGCCGCCATGATGTAAGCAATTTACAATGAAATTAATGCCTTAATCATCTGGGAAATGAAAACGTATAGTTAAACGTTAATTGTTAGACAAGTTAATGATGGTAATTTTTTTCCTAAATTTTTTTCTCGCTAATGTTTCACAGGATGCATTACAACGATAAAACAATATTTTATGTTACCATATTACATATTGTTAATAATCTACGTTATTTTTGTGTGAAAGCTAATTATTTATACAAAATGTATAGCATTGTATTATATTATTTGTATGGATGAAATTACTGTTTACTGGCTAAGAGCTCCTTTAGGCGAACTACAGATAAAGTGAATAAAAGTATGCAATACAGCAAGGCTCAATTTACGAGTTTACCATGTACCTTCGATTTTATATATCGCGCACGGCGGCTGCACTAAATATTAGGCGTAGAGAGAGCAGCTGTGGAAATGTGTGAGCAAAACATTGTAGTAGGTCAGCATGCCAATGTCGTTCGCATCTGACCTGCTTTATATCACAGCGACTATCTCCTGTTAAGGTGATCGAGACCCTTGTTGAATTTTACAATGTGTAAGATTCTTTTCAATTTATTAATGCTCGCCTAAATGCCATAATTCAGTAATCTTATAGATTCTGCGTTGAGATTTTATTTTATAATATAAACTTATATAATAAAATCTGATATATATATATAATATTATTGTCCTACTGCTGGGCTCGGGTTTCCTCTCACAATAATAGAGGGATTCTCACATAAGGGTTAAAGCCATAGTCTGCCACAGTGGCATAGAGCGGGTTGGCAAACTTCATACACCTTCGAGAACATTATTGAGGATTCTCCGGTGTGCAAGTTTCGTTACGATGTTTTCCTCCAAGGAAGCGAGTACATTTGTAATACGCGCATAATTAAAATAATTAGAGGTGCATATAGGATTTGAATTTTAGTCCTCTAAACTGGAGAACGGCATTCACACCAATATGCTACCACTGCTTACAATGAATAATAATTATTATGGTTAATTTAACCTTATTATGATATCACTGCGGAATCAGCTGTAAGTTCGATATGTAAGATTACAGAATAATCGCATAGTCTCTTCAGTAATTAAGGGCTGGAGCATACTCTATTGCGCTGTTTCGATTCGGATTGGTAACAACCCAGTTGTCGGAAGTATACGGTACGAAAGCCTTCCGATAAAGCTTAACGAGCTTAACGACTTGATAACCATAACAAACAAGCCTCTCTGTAGCACGAAAGCGTTTGTGTATTTGACAGTAACGGTCACCCACTAGTTTGCTTACGATTGACCAAAGACGGAAACAGCCGGTAACAATCAATATAAGCAGGTCTGGTCACGGATACTCAAACTGACGACATTTATCTTGAAAACCAGTTGAATGTTAAAGTCAAGTATGCAGTGTTTAATTCAATATAATATCGAGACAATTATCGTATCAAACAAATAGGTGCTGATCAAAGAAATGTCAGAAATCCAGCTATCATTTGACGTAAACAAATTAAAAGAAAATATATATAAAACATCAAACTAAGGACCTTTAAAAAATCATGCCCTTTACTTAAATGAAAAAAATTTAAAACTATTATTTTTAAATTCGGATTCAAAATCAGTTAATTATTTAGGCATTTTGTAAATAAGGTTATTCAAGTAATTTTTTACTTTTGCTACCGTTTCGAAAAGGTGCTTTAACATTGAGGAGAAGAAAGGGAAAAATAACGCCGTCGTACATTTTTTAAAATAACATAAAGCAATTATGTTACATCGGTTTGTACATAAATACATGTTTTGTGTAGTAAGTAATAGTTAATAATTTAAATAAGAATACCTATCGTTTATTGCGAATAAAAATAATACACATGGAAGATACTACATTACACTTATGTACTCTTATGAAATAAACAGCAAACATACGCGGGGTCATGTAACTACTCGTACTTAACCACCTTGTATGATAATTTGGAGATAATAATTATTTGTTTGCAATTCCACTGACTTGGTAACATTTAATTAAAAATTTTAATCTTATTATTAATGAACAATTTTTTTATTTGATCCCTATAACCTCTATCCTGCTTTATAAAGACCCATTCAATATTGTATCACTACTAAAAACATTTAATATAAATCATATATCACAGTAATATCATGATAAACGACGGTCATAGTTGGATCGGTAAGCGACGTTGCTAACAAGAAAACGTTATCTCAATGTCATTGAAGATAACATTATATTACGTAAATACATTCGGGTAAACACTTCCGTTTATTTTAATAACACGTAGTGTTATATCGTTTTCTAGATTTTTTATGTAATATTATTATAATCATTACCTTTTTTTGGCAAATGAATTGAATTATTAAATATGTCGGAACTACAAAATCACCTGTAACATTATTAAATAATGTCTTAACAGAATTTCAACTCGTCTCAACTAATCTCGTGGGGACAGATCTATTTCGGATATAATTTTGCTTTACATAGCCCATTGATGTTAACATTGTCATTGTGGACAGTTTACCCTACGTGATTAGTGACTTGTTGCTCATAGCAGTCACTATTTATGGCAAGGATATGTAGTGTACCGTGTGTGTGTGTGCATGTGTCTGTATATGTAGTGTACCATGTGTGTGTGTGCATGTGTGTGTGTGCATGTGTGTGTGTGTAGGGGTGTATTTATAGCATTAAACATCGATGCTAATAAATTTTCCTAGTGAAACAAGTGGCGATCAAAATCTTTCCTGCCCCTCTTGATCGCTTTACTTTGGTGAGGTTAATTCACTTTGAATCGCCTACTGGCGCTTAGTTTCTTAATAGTACCGATAAATAAAAGATCCATCATTTGTAATGATGTCGTAAACACGCTCAGAAGAGGCTCATTTCAAACTCAACAATCATCTCACGTTATTACTCCACGCGGCCTTTGTTTCTGTACATCGATGAGAGGCTGTGCGGTACTTGTTTATTCATCTCTTCTCTTACAATTGTCGAGTGCGCCTAAATTCGCCATACAAATGACTTTAAAATACCTCCATTCTCCCTAATTGTCTATTTTAGGCGACTGTTGAAATAATGAAAAATGTTTGTGCAAAAATATTTCAGTTGCTAACTTGTTTTCTTTATAATCTAATTATCAAAACGACAAAGCGTTTCGAGGATATCGTTTTCTTCAGTCGTAAGGACGAAACTAGAGTTTAGAACCAGGAGTTCCTCGGTTTTTTCGGGCCTTTTTTGTTTCGAGTATTTTTAGTGATAAAATCACTGTTAATTGATCAAATAACATCAATAGTATTAAAAAAAATTATTTAACAGTATTATCATGAAGTTAATATGCTCAAAACTGCGTATAACATCGCACTGCATCGTTAGAAATCGGCTCAACCTCGCCCCACCTCGCATTGCAATGTATCGCTCGCTCGGACCTTATCTTTTTTCATCCGTTTACATTTTTCTGTGTTGCCTTATGATGTAATGTCGCTAGCTAGTTGCTTTTGTGATTGTATAATATACATATGATTTTTAATAAGTGATTCATGTTATTTTACTACCTTAAATATAAAAATTAAGAGTTATTAAAAATGTTCAATTCACAAATAAAGCTGCCTACATACCTGTATAAATAATCCTAACTCGATTTTCGTCTTTCTGAGCAAGTCTGAATTTGTAATAGGTACTGTGGTACCGAAATTCCCGGGATTTCCCGGTTTTAGTTGAGACCGGTGTCGAAACTCCCGGTTCCAATAACACCCTCCGGTTCTGGAAGCCCTAGTCGAAACGTATTAAGAATTGTTTGACAGGGTCGTACAACTCAGTGGTAATGATAATAATATATTTGAGTGTCTGTAGTGCCTCACTTTAAAACATTAATATTGTTGTTTTCGGTGCGAGTAAGTATTACATGCAACCATGTATATACTAATAAATACTAAATTCGATAATACAAGATTTAAGCTGAGCTCCGATGCCGGTAGCGACGCGGAAGTGCCAGTGAAAGTGGGGTGAAAGCGGCGCGCAACATTTACCTAATCACGCGGCAGGGGCCCGGGGACCGGAGACCGGGGGCCGCGGGGCGCCAAGTCGCAGTTACATCGACAATGTGAAAGTCAATGTTACAGCCGATGACTGCGCACTCGCATGTGCTGTAGAGACGACCGAATTCTTCAGTGACAGATGACGGTTGACAAAACGATGCCGTTATGATATATGAGTAAATACGTTATGTCACCTGAATGCTTAGTTTATAGTAAGGCAATTGTCGTTTGCAATTCTGACAAACGCATTTTTAACATGAATTTATTTTGCTATCAATCGTAAATTAGTGATCTGTGTCATTGTGTGTTGGACAAATATTTTTTCTTTGGGAGTTTCTTGTCAATTCTTTTCCGGGATTGTTAATGTTGGTGACGGAATGGTGTAGTTCAATAATTGAAAAGTGAAAAAACATTATGTGTGGTGAGACCTACCAACTTTCGTGATAAAGACTGTATTTTTATATATCCGATTTTATAATATTGGTTGCGTAAAAATTGATAAAGATAATCCTAGGTGAATTTAATAAAAACACTAAATATTTATTCAGCTTTAGGGAGATTGACAGAATGCCATAAAGTAATAGTGTCAAGGATTCGGATTTGTTTTCACCTAGTTATAAAATGATTTTTACCACGAACGAAAACGTTTACGTTAGATTATATTTGAGACGGATGAGCTTTCAGTAATGGGGTCGTCCAGTCGTTGCCCGAATGACCCTAATACGATTTCAATCTATACAAGTAGCTAATATATGTGTACAATTATTATATTTATGTGTAATTATATATATGTCGGATCAGGAGCCAAAAGCGGTATGTCAGGGTTTGGAGCTCCCATGTTGCAGGGATTAAGCAGCCACAGATTAACAATCAAAAGTTTTATTTACACTCAAGGATAATTTTAATGAAGATAATTTCCCCAAGATATTTTTAGTATGGCGACGAACAGTACCGTGGTTCCTTCACGTTCGTATAGTGGTATAATAACCACCCGAGTAGCTTATTGACTAAGCTACGGCATAGGGTATCGCGTTAGCAATTCCGCATATGCAATATACAGCCCTAGA
>PDGT01000009.1:4011177-4090592 GCA_003671415.1 Megathymus violae | reverse complement strand
TGTCTAAATATGTTAGAAAATTTGTTGATAACTGTATCACGTGTAAAGTTTCTAAATCTCATTCAGGTAAAATACAAGCCGAATTACATCCAATACCTAAAGTTAGTATTCCTTGGCTCCTGATCCGACATATATATGTATAGTTTGACAACCCAACAGCACAGTTGGTAGTGACCCTACCTGCGGAGGAAGGGGTCCCGGGGTCCAGAGTCATGGTCTTTGTAATGTCATATTTGTGTACGTCCATGCCACCTGTTATATAGAATTTCATAGAAATGTGAGTGTGTCAACGTTTATTTATAGATATTTATAGATATATGCATGCCCCAATAATCATAATGAAGGATTTTCAGAGTTAATTTTGTGCTTTTTATAACTGAATATTTTTTTTTTTATAAATATATTTGCATTGATCAGGTATAGAATTGAATTAACGATTATTGGTAAATTGATACGCTATATGGTAGACGGTTTAGTTCGCTCAAACTTCAATGTGTATTGACAATTGCAGTTACCTGCTTTTACAGAAATAATAGAAATAAACCTTTGCTAACAGTGTCCGATAAGAACGCTCTTAAAAACACATGTAACAATCGGGTTCGGATATCCGAATTGTTCGATTTTTGATCATAAGGTATTATCATTTCATTATCATTTTAATACAAATTTAATGAGTCTTATCAGATTTATTACAATTACAAAATTCATATATCGTTGTTTGTTGTTCCCAAACAATAACAAAATGGCGTTAATATCATTAAAAGCAAAGCTTTAAGTTCTTTAAATTCTTCCAATTTTCAATAAGTTCTGTGGTTAATTATGAAAACAACGGCTTCGTTTCCGATCCGAATACTATAAAATAATTAAACAATGCATAACTCAAGTACCTATATACGTAAGAAATACTTTTGCACATTCAGAAATAGTATGTTGTAATCTAGTGATACTGTAACTTATCTTTTATATCGAAACACTTCAAAATTTATGATATTTATTATGACATAAACTGCAGACATGATAATTGCATATCGAAAAGATGTTAATGAAATTTTGAACACTATGTCGGTTACAACAAAGCTAAGAACCAAGTTATATTTAAGGCATTACATTAAAAGCAAGAGATATTACCTATATTGATAATGTATATATATAAACAGCTGCACGCAGCAGGATACAGGATAAATTATAACCTTTATTTATTTATCCATCCACCCAATCACATTACAAGCGTGTTTGATATAATTATTTCGATGACTCACGATTGGCATGAACCACATTTAGGTAACTTTCGTCAGAGTCAACACCTGATTCATAGTTTTATAGGGACTATACGACTGACGCACATAACACATAGCGATTCACTCATGTCAATACAAAATCCAGTGCCTTTAATTTCGTGAAGCAACATTAATGGCTTCAAGTCATTCGTAGCCCACTGCAAGGCACGCGGTCTCGACGTAATCGAAGAGGCCTTTTTTTTTTGTTTTCGAGGGGGAAACCTTCAAAAGGTACCCGGTGCCGTGGTAGCGGCAACCGGGTTATGTGGGATTGTTACCGCACTAAAACCCCCCCGGTGGCCTCTTGCGGCGCTAAATAGAGGACCCCGGCATCTCCAAAGGAACGCAACCGGAGTCCTCTTAGCGCGGTGCCCCTGTCGGGCTCTGCAAGGGAGAGCTTTAGCTCATCCCGCACCTTCAGCTGTTGACGACGACATGCGGCCTACAACATGTCGCCGTCCATCCCAGGGTCGCACGGTGGACGGTTCGAGCTCCCACTCTTGCCGCCCGCAACCCCGAAAGCCCCCTTTTAGTCGCCTCTTACGACAGGCAGGGGATACCGTAGCTCGTATTCTGGTCCCAAGCTACAGGGACTCCACGCCGGAGGACGTTATGTACGCCTTCGACGGCTTCTTCTCCGAGCGGGTTCAGTGCGCTCTCTTGTACGTTCGGCGTCTTCCTTCGCGGACATCACGTCATCGCAAAAGGTGATCATACCGTTCCAGCCTTCTCTGCGCTGAACCATCGCTTCGACAATGGCCGCCGGAGAGAGATCCGGTTCCACTTTTTCGACCAGGATCCGCCGCTCAGACTCCCAAGCTGGACAGTACTGAAGGGTGAGCTGTGCGGAATCCTCGTCGTGCCCACAGTGGTGACATTTTGCCGTCTCTTCTCGTCCTATTCTATTCAGATACTCACCGAAACAGCCATGTCCGGTGAGTATCTGCGTTAGGTGGAACGTGACTCGTCCCTCACTTCTCAGCCAAGAGCGAAAGTTTGGCAAGATTGCGTTAACCACCCGTTGGCGAATAGAACGTGGTTCCTGGAGCCGATCACGCCAGCACCTCAGAGAGCGCCATCTGGCTCTTCTCCGAAGCGTTTCAACCGTCCCTTCATCGAAGGGTTCAGCCCTTTGGCGGAGGACATGGATTTTATGGAAGACCCTTGCGTCCATATCCGCCAGAATGTCCAGGGGCCGAAACCGCCCAAGGACTGTAGCCGCCTCGTACAATATATTACGATACCCTCGGGCGACACGGATTGCGATCGTACGTTGCGCGGCATTGACTTTCATCGCACGGCGCCCGCAGCCGGACAACCTGTCCGACCATACCGGCGCCCCGTAGAGCGCAATCGATCGTACTACCCCCGCGTAGAGGCGGCGGACTTCTTCCCTTGGTCCCCCGAGATTAGGTAGTAGTCTGTGCACTGCACCCGCTACCTTATGAATCCGGGGGATGAGACGGTTACAGTGCTCATCGAAGCACCAGCGGCTGTCTAGTGTTAGGCCGAGGTACTTCATGTACCTGCCCATCCGGACAACCGCTTCACCGACGCGCATTGAAGTCTCAGTTGGTTCGAATCCCTGCCTATAGTCGTGAAACCAAATCGCCTCGGTCTTTTGGTATTTTGTCTTGGCTCTAGTGCGGGATCGTGAAATGGTTACTGGGATATACAATTGACACAATTTAATCACTGCAAGCGCTATCAAAATATTTGTCGCTCATCTAAATATCAATGGTACAGTTACTTAACTCGTTCGACCGAGCCGCCGAGCTCTGAACAGTTCAAAGAGATACTAACAGGGCTATGAAAACTGTAAACATTGTATACGCTCTCGAAATAGAGAAAGTGGCGGATCGTTATCATAGGAGTGATAGCGGCTATCTATGTGGGTCGGTGCTCGATGCACGCGACTAGTGCTAACTGCGTTTATCGTCCAAACTGTATGATATTTGTTTACTAGCCACCCACTGACTCACCCCTCCACCCCTTCATCGCACGATAACAGAAAAAAGCCTAATTGGTGATTTCATAGTACTATGACGCTTATCTTTGACATCCTTGACCCGAAATAAAATTACTTAAATGTGTTATCGGCTGACACACAGAAGTTAACTTACTTATTCCTAGTGTATTCGTATTGGCATCTCCAATTGTTTTATAGTCCCATAAAAATCATCGCATCTGTAAGTTCTGCTTTAATTTTCTCTATAATATTTATAATTTATAAGCTTTATAGTGTATGCACCTATTCGATAGAGATAGTACGTGTCTCGTGCATACTGGTAGAGAAGGTAGTTGTCAACTGGTTCGTAGGGGGAAAGGGTAGGAGTCAGGCGGTAAGTCTTATGATGAACATAGGCAGTCTTGTGACAGACATGGTACAGAACGGACGTGTAGATCTGTGTAGCAGTGGGCGCGTGAATAAATAGTTAGCAGTGTCCCTTAACGTGGATACCATAAGGAACACGGTTATAACGCCAACAATTTCTCACCTGGTTGACTAGAAGAGGATATCCTTAGACATTAAGACTTCCTTTGGTAATAGCGTCGGTTAGGTTCATAAAATAAATAAATTAAACACCGGATGTTACACTGTTCATTAAAAATACTAATGATATAACGTAGAGATGTCTTAACTATGATATTTTGTAAATTTCCTACAGATTCATTCGAGCGTCACGCACAAAACCGGTAATTTGACCGACTTTGACCCAGTTTACAGCTTACGAAAACATTGAACCAACTTATAAATTGCTGCATAATTAAATACTTTAAATCTCTTCGATAAAAATGGAGTAAGTTTTATTCCTGCTCGACACATCATGCTCGCACTCCTGAAGTCCTGTATTAACCGTTGGGAATTAATAAATTCCTGCGTAGTTGCTAGCATCATAAAATCCTAATGCGAGGCACGCTGTATCTACTCGTATTTACGGCAACGTGTACACAGGTACTGAATATCAATTTACGTAAGTTAGTTTGTGTTACGTAACACAAACTCAAAGCGACAACGTCGACGAGTGTAAAGAGCGCGGCGCGGCTGTTGCGTGTTGCACCGTTTAGTTTCAATGGCGGCGATACTCGGGCGCGCGAGTAACGAGTGGCTTCCTCGTGGCGAGTAGGAAACGCGGTCTGAGCGCGCCTTGACCTACTTCGCTCTCTCGCTTCTCCACAGACTCTAACAGCTATACTAACTCGTTGACACTAGGGTCGCTACATCATGCCAAATTCAAATTCAGAATCATTTATTTTTATTATCAATAATTAGTATATATATTGAGATTTGATGTATGAAGCTTTACTGATACATACAGATTATCATTACGATGTTATCCACGATTTTAAATTAGCCATCATTGTCGTTATTTAATTGTTTATACGTCAAGAGTTAGCACGCGTGTGTCAGCATTATGCATAGCATTAATTTTACATTGCGATTTATACATTGGTTAAGAAAGTTAATTATAATTGGTGCCTGTATTTTATCTAAACGTAATTCATTATCTAATCATTTCGTTATTAGAACAATAACAATATGCGACCCAATTATGATTTTAATTAAGCAAAACAACAATATATTATTTACAAATAAAAAAAGCCCTATAGAAATCCTCATAATTTAGTTATCTCGAATCAAATACATCATTGAATCAAAGCCTAATTAATTACGCTCAAACTGTGTTTCAACTTATTTGAATAACAATTTTTCTCAACAAACGTGTCGTTAGGAATAGCTTTCCTTCATGGCATCTTTACAGATTCAGTATTGACATCCCTAACCTACTCGGGGCTGTTGCAAACCGCAAGAACGCGATGCAATAGCACCACGACCGCAGCCCGTCGCGGCCGCACCGACTCAACTGTTGACGGAAGGTGACAAAAACAACAAACACATCAGAATAACATTGTTGGATCATATAGAAATTTGTATGCAGATGCAGATATAATATTGCAAAATGGCAATATGTAACAGGATACATACGGTTGTATACATATTATATACACAGATAAGCGGGTTATATGCCATGGTTAGTGTTGCAGTTAGGGCATTATAATCGGATATTCAGATATCCTTGACGTCGTACGAATATTCAGTTGTTAACCTAAATAAGATTGCATGTACAGAGTATACTGTAATTATCCACAACTTTGCGGTCAACACTCGTAGAGTCTACTACCCTGATGATGCTCTGTTTCGGAGCGAAACACGTGTTGGTGACGGTATGGGTGTTGGTATATACTATTATCATAATTGCATGTTTTCCTTTGTGGGAGGGAGGGAGGTTTCGTGCATGTATAGAAATATATACCATCATACATTGTGTTCGCGGTTTGTTGCAAAGTAAATTAATAGTAATTTAATCACCATAACTGTTTTTGTAACGTTTTCAAAATGTATTGTAACAGCTCGTACGAAACACAATTTGATAGCATTCCTTTTTTTTATTTATTATTATCACTCATTTATATATGTTTTTTTTAATCGTAAAGTAAAACCGAATCTAGGCAATGTTGAGTTATCTTAAGATATCAATGAGCAAAAACTTATCACATCACAACTCAATAACCACTGTTCTATATGGAAGAAGAACAATGGATTAATAAAAAGAAGTGCATACTTATTCAATAAATCGAGAGGAAAGATCGTAAATCCGTAATAGATAAAAAATAAATAAATCGTTCACATACATAGATCCCCGCACCAGGATAGGTACTCTGTGTTGCGCGTGGAGCAAAACACAAATATGATATTAGAAACCCCATAACCCGATATCAAACACTTATCAGTAACATAAATATCTGCCCCGGCTGGGATTGAACCCGGGATCCGATCCATAAGTGCAAACTGGCCGACGACCCAGTAAGTCGTCATACTTCGGTTCTATAACTATAACAGACTGTGACCACAGGTTACCTAAATCTTACAAAAAATCCGTGTCAATGTTTGCTTGAATGATACCAATCGTAAAAGTCCCGCGTTTTATCTAACACATGTTATATTCAAAGAAAATGATGTGATGAATCAGTAAAAGCGCTCGCTTTCCTCCAGGCATTATGATTGTTACGTTTACAAATTCTCACATCGGAAATAACTTTATTGGTACCTATTCATTTTTATCATGCATTTATATCTTCCATGTTTAGACGATTTTATCATCAATTATGATTAAATTTTCTATATTTATCAACTATGATTATTATAAAACCATTCAAAATAACGAAGTTAACAATGATTCTCTAAAACTTTAAAAATGTTTAATTTAAGTTTTTAAATATTTTAAGGTGTTTTTATTATATATAATTAAGAATTTATTTTTTCTAATATATAAAAATATTCGGTTTTGTAGTATCCTTTATATTTAGGTAAAATTCCATGACTGTAAAAAAGATTTAAGCCCTATTGGGGCGGCTTGGAATACTCCCCCCAATCCCATGCTGGCAGAACAGTGTCGTAAGGGGCGACAGAAGCCAGCCTGCTTGGTGGTAGGGCTTCGCGTATGGATTATATTATCAATATTATTACTAAGTCATTAATATTATTACTGGTATTATTATCTTTCCGTGAAGCCTGCCTGGCTAGCTACCACCCTGTTGCTTGAGTTAGCCGCCAAACGACTCGTCGTGTTCCGGCTGGGAACTTGAGAGGCAGTACCTTCTTTCTAACCTTCTTCTCATTTCCTGGCCAACAACGCATCAGTGATACCTTTGGTCTTGCTGATGTCCATGGGCGACGGTGACCACTTACCATCAGGCTCGTCTGCTCGTTTGTCGGCTATTAACATAAAAAAAGATAAGAAAAATCTTCAATTAGAGTTAAATTCCAGTAAAATAATATACCATATTGGCAGAATTAGCAAACGACCTAATTACAGAACTGTCGCGTAAACACATTTAGGTATCGAGATAAAAAGGTATCGTTGATGTTGACGCAAAGTATATCTATACATTACTTGATAGCTCAATTATCACCTTGATTAATCTGTGAAGGGTATCCTACTCATAACAGATATATAGAAGTAATTAAAAAAAATGCTCTATATCGTTTTAAATTGCAATTATTTTTTTTTGCATTGCATAATTGATTTTTGATAATTGCATACAATTTATTTTTGTTATAAGATAGCTAACTCAACACGTCAGATATTCTGGTTTATGAGAAAATTAAAAGTCAAAAGACCAACCTTCGACATCAGTTGAATTTTTTATCACAAAACTTTAATGGGGTAATAGGGGTGAACGAATAAAACGAGCAATACCCTAAGAACAACATTATTAGCGACTTTTTTGTTATTCGTGTGAAATGATACAAAATAGAATATATATATACCTTAAAGAGGCTATTGTATTTTACCGATTCGGAAGCATTTTGTAAGCACATAAATTATCATTAAAAATTTAAAAATACTCCGATGGCACCGTCACTTTGTCTCATCTTCAGATCGTTTACTTCGAGACAAAACTGACGAGTCCAAATGTGTTTTTTCTTTTCAGTAACGAAACATTTGCCAATTAGTAAGGAATATGACAAACGTTGATTTTAAATCAAAATATTCTTTAAACAAATAATGAATTTTTACTAATGTCACTATGTACACTAAGCATTTTGAGTTAAGCGTGTATTCACGTTTTTTGAATTTTTTGTACCGGTGTTACGGCTTCGTTACACGGTGCTTGGACTGAGATGGCGGTAGATACATTTGTAAAGTGACGCTTGCCAGTTTCGCCTGATTTGTCAATACAGCAGCAGCTTGTCAACCTTCCGTCTTATTCCTATTTGTATAACTTGCCACAGTTTTCGACTGACTATTTAGACGATTTTGTTTTTGAACTAAGCATCGTGATTCTGGATTAGGTTCCAATTAAATAAAAACTTCTAATAACCACTAACAATGTCTACATGCATCCACAAAAAATATGTCCGTTTCAATTTAAAAAAAAATCAAATTTAAAAAAGTAGCAAAAAAAAATTACTTCAGAATTGTCACATCATTTACACGTACAATTCCACATAACACACATAACACAATAACACATATTAATTAACACATGAAATTTTTTTTTTGTATTTTTAGTCTCCTATAAATATGGCGAGGATGTGATGTTTATTCCGGAGATACAGAGGGGCACTCCTTAACAGATAGGAAGTAATGAGAAGTGTTTAAAGATATGTGTAGTTAACGATGAGGTTGTAGGTTCGTGTGTAAAAATTTTAATTTTTGTGTAGGTGATGGGCTCACAGTCGGTTCCTGTTAAGTATGACGAAGATCCGATCTTAAGTTCTGTGGAACATCTCAGCGGATACCAATAACTGAACCCTATTTAATTAGGTGCTCTGTGGTAATATTAGCTTTGCAAAACCAGTCCATTATTGACCATCTCATGGGCTAACGACGTGTCTTAGAGACAAAAAATGCAATCTTCAACGGATTAGAAAAATCCAACCGTGTTTTGATCCGTTTCATTTTCATATTGGTAACACTGCAAAGGCTTCACATAATTTCAATTCGATTTCAATTCAAATTCAAAGCACCAATCCGATTAGACCTAAATTTATGCGACAGTTAACTTCTCTTACATAATATATTTGGTTTACGAAAGTGTAAAATAAGAAAATTAATTTAAATAAAACATTATTAAATGATGTGTACATGCTATGTACATACTGAAATATTTGAAGTTGGCTGTATCAATGATATTTAGAGACTTAAACACGTTAATTAATAACGGAATATAATAGTAATAAAACAGTGCGACTGGAATGACCTGCCGTATCTACCAACTATCTATTTGGCTTGGCACCGACTTTTAACATATTTAACATATTTAATTTAGATAAATTTTTGCTTTTAGTACCACTTTTTGGATTTTTTTTGTGGAGATTTTATAATCGACTGTTTATTAAATATACATTATTAATTAGTTTTGTTTCCGGTCAATTATGTTTTTTATTATTTACTATGATGCTACGACTAAATACATTAATTACACTAGAGACCTTTTTTTATGTAAATTACCGACAAACGAGCAGACGAGCCATGGATATTAATAACAGGTATTATTGATGGGTTGTCGGCCAATAAATAAGAAGAGAGAAAGAATGAATTTTCAAAACCATTATTATTAAGTAGACGCACTGATTTTCCGTAACCAGCAGTTAGATATCTCATTACATGCATGTTGTAGATATTTCTTTTAGCGAATGATTTCAAGGCTATCGGCAGTTTATTTGCAAACTTCTCGAAATCTAGTTTGTAGAGGTCAAAACGCGTGCCATCGAGTAGCAATAAAAGTCCACTGAATGTTGGAAACATAAATAAAAAACTAGTTAAACCAGCTATTCAGAAGATTATCATTTGAATACCCAGAGTAGGTTAAACTACTCAACGTTTTTATTAACTATAGAATTGATCATCATTACCAATAGATCAACTTTGTAATTAGAAATTCCTTCCAATGTAACCTAAATAATAAAACTTCTTCACATAATGAGCTCTACTAATTAATTCAACTGCCATTTAGCAACTTAATATCGTTTAGCAATTTCATACAAAATTTTAAAAAAGGGAAGTAATTCCGTAGGTACTACTACTACTACTGAACGAGCGTATGTTTATTTCACCAATTCGATTAGACCTAAACGTATGCGACAGTTAACTTCCCTTACATATATTTGGTTTACGAAATTAGATCTGTATCAAACAAACTAAACTGATTTTAGGTTTCTAATTTTACATTTTGTAATGATCTTACGTATCATGACTAAGGAGGATAGTAAAATAATCAAAATATATGATGATAAATAATCAACTTACTATTATATTAGCTTAAGCTGGCTTGAACGAAAGTCAAAATATCTAGTTACAACTTACTTTACGGCCAGGTAACTGGGCGTATGTTAACTAGCAAAGATACTAACGTCCACATTTATAGAACATTAAACATTATTGTGTGATGAAGTATAAACAAGAAGGGTCCAAAACTGAGCCTTGCAACACTCCCAAAATAGTCGATGGTCCGTATAACTTCATTTAATCTACACATAATGAAATATTAAATCAAGTGCTATGTTTTTCATACCATATTGAATCGAAACAATGTTTCAGTTTCAACATAACCAACTGCGATGTCTGCTATATTTCTAAGATATATTTAAAATCGTGACATCAGCATCAGTATAATGAATACCATGATCTTTTATAAAGCTATATTGCTTACGGTGGAATCATAAGTCGATATTGAAATAGGTAAGCTTTCGATATCATTTTTCTATTATGAAAGGGTGACGAAAAAGCACACGGACCACCTGTGAGTAAAGTTACAGTCGCCTATGGGCATGGCAGAACAACAAGAGTCGCCAATGCAATGCCAAGCCCAGAGAAGAACTCTTAATACTGTTTTTGTAAACACTGTTTAGCGCTCCGGGAATATCTTAGGAAGTTATTTCTGATTTATGTCTGACAGTGTGAGACAAATCACAAGATCATCAGTTGAACGGTCGTGACGGGAACCGTATTCGGGATGGAAAATGCTTTAATTATTGTAAACGATCTCAATCTATTAGCTCACTCCAGTTATCCTCACGTAAATAAAAATAGCCAATATTTTAAATGAGAATGATAACTGTTTTTATTTATTGAAAATTCTCCGTTTTGTTAAGAGGCTCGGCTGACAGGTCCTTTTTTCATTACATAAATTTTATTTATATCTTGAAAAATCAAAATGTAGTCAACAGTTATGATAAAAGTACGTAATTCTAGTTCATGCAACTATAGAAGCAGAAAAGATAAGCATTGTAAAACTGATGTTAACTCACAATTCCGATTCAGTATCTTTTCAGAAAACAAATCGTTGACAATCCTCAGTATTACTCGTACAGACACAAACTTATCACCTGTTCGCTGACCACCAAACTAGACAATAAAATTTTTGCAATCACTTCACTTAATAACTATTGCATTATCTCATTCTATTCCGCTTCAACGCTTCGCACACAGAGCGGATAGTAAAACACACACTTTTTCCTATAACAGTAAGTATAAATAAATACGATTACATAAAGCTACACACACCGTATCTAGGTTCACACCCAGTTCCAAGTACCTGTAACAAGACAAAGCGGTAGTAGTAAGTCATACGCCTCTCAAAGAGACAAATCGTAAAGCAAAATACCGCACTCCGACTACTAAATTCAAAAGGTACTCGAGTACTCACTTGAACTGTTTTTATTTGTAACTGGGTAAAAAATAAACCAGGACGTAAAAGAATACAACTTTAGACATAACGTACGTACAACGAATCCGCCGTCTGAACGCTGACTGGCCTGCTGGCTGGCGCAACGCAACAGAGGGGGAGAAGGGGAGGGCAGACGGAGGACGGTTAGTAGAGGGAGGGAGATCGTCTGGTCGACTGGTTGGTCGACCTATTGGCTTGGCACGCACACAAATATATCGTTAGCAACTTCATTCGTAAAGTTTCTTGTGATTATTATTTAGCAAGGACAACGCTTACTGACAGGCTCATTCTGAAAATCTTTTGCGTATACAGAATTAGGGCATTTTGTCAGGAACGTCAGGGGAAACAAATGAGTATCGCGAAGTATGATGTCGATCGAGTATCCGACAAGAACATCAACCTTCAGGAGTTCTCATGGCCACGCGCTCGAGCGTGAAGGAAGGTCATCTCACCTCGTACTGTTGCTACAGCAAATAACAATGCTCGTCGAATAAACTCGAGTTGAGAAAGGACACCACGTTTTCGAAACATCGAATAGTGTAGATAATATTATACGAGTGTGCGAGTGATAACGCAATTATCGAAGAACTAGTGAAAGAAACGTCGAGATAAGCGCCGATAAGCGATACGCGTGAACCTCATACAGAGGTTATTTGTGACGTACATGGTAAATTCTAAATTACGAAGTATAAGGAACTGGTTTACATCCTAATCTTTCGCGTTGTGCTCTGACCTTTGCCAAGGTATCATTATAGTAATTGAATATTAATTTGAGGTAAACATATCAACGCAGTTTCGAATGCAACGCATTACCAGCGTCAATTTAAACGAGAGGAAAGGTTATGGTTTTTAACCTTAACCTTGATAAATAGGTTTGTTAGTATTTTCAAATCTTACAACTTTACAATGCAACTTAGGGTGTGTATGGAGATAATGTTGACATATACAGAACTCTACATTTTCACACCAAAATTTACAAAAATCTTAGGATTGCACGGAATCGATTTGAAGACCGGAGTGATTACGGCATTCACAGTACATAAATATAATATGACTAATTTTGTAGTAATCACTGCACTAAAGCCTGCGACAACGCAAACCGGTTCTGTTAATTTTACACAAAACTAATTAAAAAGATATTCTTGGACCGATAACTAAAATAATTTAATCTACTCACTAGTGCGAGTAGAATACTAATTGTGTTCTCGACATCTTAAACACTGTTTGAATAAATATTTATTGTGATAAATGTTGTCCATCAGCCACAGTCCAAATCCATGTGCACCACGGCATAAATTTAAAATGGACTACATGATATTATAATTTCTTATTTTCAGTGTTTATATTTAATTAAATTTCAACTTAACCGCTACGCATCGAATATAAATAAAATGAATTGTCTATAATCTTCGTGGGGGTAACGCACTTGTTTGGTTCTGTGCACCCATCTCTCTCACACTCGAGCGTAAAGATTTTTTGCTCGTACGCCGAGTCATCGCCATCGCCACGAGTTCTTTACTTAGTTACTTACATAGCTACTCTGGCGAAACCTTTCACTGATCACTAATTCATTGGGAGAGTATTGAAGTTTGCCTTGCCATTTCATTATCTATAGTTTCCTCTCCCACAGTAGGATCTACTAAGAAATAAATAAGTATATTATATTATCTCAAGACATGCTCCAAGGTCTTAATGATTGAGCGCGCCTCGTCGATTGTAGGAAGTTTGACATCACTGGTAGGTAATCTAACTTACTTATTGATTGGAGTTGCTCGAATAGCCAATTCACATTGCAAAATCAGTAATCACAAGGTTGCGCACACGTTACCACAGAATCGAGTTTTAAAGCGAGTCACGTATGGAAGGAGAATTTTCAACTAATGCACAAAGACAGTCGGTGTGAAACTCGTCGGACGAGAGAAGGCGCACGGCACTGCATACGTCACGCCGCGCTGGCATCTGGCCCGAGACTGAGGACTTGTTCTGTGTTC
The DNA here is from genome assembly GCA_003671415.1 of Megathymus violae. Lineage (NCBI taxonomy): Eukaryota > Metazoa > Arthropoda > Insecta > Lepidoptera > Hesperiidae > Megathymus > Megathymus violae. The sequence goes on along the minus strand of PDGT01000009.1, from coordinate 4,077,085 downwards.
CAACGAGAGAAAGTGACCGTTTTCGAACGATTACTTTCCAAGCGGTCGTCCACTATGCTGTACTGGAGGCTACCGTTACCTCCTTTTGCGCAACGAGGTCACATAAAGTTCACGAATATGCTAGTGACAATTCGTGACCTGATTTGCAGTGTGAAGCTTTGTTATCTAATCAACATAGTCATGTTTACATTACGATTACTCACTTGACTGATGCTTCAGCATATCGCTTTTAATTATATATTACCCAACGTTAACACGTCTACCGATTACGTAATAGTTTAAGTTTTTTGAGATGGACTAATAATTTTTCTGAGCGCCATACACTCAGGCATCACGTTATGTAAGCATATTATATAGTAAGAATAAGCACTTCCGATCAAGTAATATTAAATGAAATATGCGAAGTTATGCAACTGCATGAACTGACGGAGTCCGCTTACTCAAATATGTGATAATATTTCGAATGTAGCGTCAGCACCTCGGAGTCATTCACTTTTAAGAGAAATTAACTTTACTTAGTACTGTGCATTATTTGGCTGAAGGATTTAGAATAAAATGTTAAAATGGTTGTGAGAGTTTTATATACATTTAGAACGAAAAGTCAACGTCCTAAAGCCGCCGGCTTGTGAGGCTGAACGGAACGAACCCTCTAGTTTATGTAGTTTATGTACCCTCTAGTTTATCACAGCCTTAATGTCAAGTTATTTGTCAAAAGCTATTAATAGTCCATAAAAGTCGGAGGTCGTTACATTAATTTCTTGTACCAGACTTCGATATTTACTACCTTAAGTGCGCATAAAATTTTATTTATTAAAGGGTTTGTGCTTTAATCATACTATGCTCTTTTTATTAAGTATTATGGTTCTGATAACCCTGATCTCTACCGTCTGAACTACGAAACATGTTACATCCGATTTTACGAAATATTCAAATTTTTATTTTATTATAAAAAATAATACAAAGAAGTTACTCAATTATAAAGCTGTCTGTATAAATTTTGACAGATGAAATCGTAGTGTTTTGTTACAACTTATTGTCTAAATATTATAATCAAGGTGTTCGAATGTATCCTAAAATCGGGTGTAGGGTAAATAGGTAGAGCTCGCGCTTTACTACTATTCTATCTTTCTACATATTAATATTCTATTTCCGCAGCAATAAAATTATTTGACTCTTTTGCTATGACTGATATCTTTGTGACTGGATATCTTTGTCCCATGGATTAAATCTATCACAAATATTTCTTGCCAGTAAGTCACCCGGACAGTGCCTCAAATAATTGTTTCCACGCTGTATTAACAATTTCGTTCATGAGTGTTTATCAGTTCCCAATAATGTTTAATTGTAAACTTGACTTTCATTGCATCCATATAACCAACCTGAAATGACTTCGCAATTGCGTATGTAAATCTATCTACCCAAGCCATTATTGTAAAATTTACGTCATAATGAATTTTAAATTTTAATTTTTCGTGTTAACTGCAAGACTTCAGCTGTAGGTACTGATTGATTGTAACAGCGGCTACTTGATCGAACTTATAAATAAAAATAGTCTCCGACGGGGTAGATACTCGTATGAGATTACCATTTTAACTTTTTTCCATATCTCTCTCCATTCAGAATTAAAATCATTTAATCTTGTATGTATTTTTAAATTAATGTATGCACATAATTTCTTGCTTCTACTACCGTTTTGCAAAAGATACCTTAACATAGAGGAGAAGAAACGTCGAAAGTAACGCCTCAACACATCTTGTAATTCAACATATCGTAATCACAAAGTTTTAACCTGCGCGGAACCAGTTAAAGCACTACACCACAGTATCCTTTAACTATCAGCTGTGCTTCGACACCTCTCAGGAAAGCCCATCTTCATCATCATCAAAGTCATCAGTGCCCTCCTCACATCTTACGAATACGACATAGGCCTTCTCATTTTCCTGTCACCTATTTTGTACTTCCTTAAATTTCGTTGGTATGTCATTCCCTTATCTTTTGTACTATATTGTCATTTTAACAATATCTTGGGTCCGAATCTGTGACGTCTGCAATCTCTGTTCTTGCCTTTATCATTTGTCTAATTTAGCCTTGGTATTTTCATCGTTGCATCTCTTAATACTATTATTTATGTTTCTTCTTGACATTTCCCTCTTCTTAGGTGTTATAATATAACAACCAACAATATCGCTAACCGCCTGATTAGTCAGAATCGATCAATTGCATCAAAGTATGAATGTGTTAACCCATCGAACGGTGTTATCACTTTCCGTTATGCGTAGACTTACAGCCGTAGAAGATAATAGCTGCTGTTTGACCAGTCGGAGATGCGGTTGCTAAATGCAACTCATTAATTATACTCAAAGGATAACTTGAAACAATTATCTAAGCTCCTAAATACATACTTCAAATATATTATTAATAAATCTTTAGTCACGAACACCTACAGTATTCATTCAAAAATAATCAAAGAACGTTGGCTTACGATTATCTTCAGTATAGAAAGAAGTAACTAAGTAATTTTATCCTGTTTATATTATTATACCTATTAAATAATTATAAGGCTAATACACTAAGATGAAAAAAACAAAAAAATTATTCGACAACCCTGAATTATAGGACAGATGACCTTAATGTTAAGATAACAGCACTTTCGACCATATCATGTAGTGGTAGCATAAATATGTATGTGACTACCACGGTGCCGTGAAGGCGCGTGGGTGAATCGGTCGACTATTACTCACACAACGCCGCGGTGCGTTTAATCTTACGTAGAACGCGCTTTGCAATTCGATCTACTCTGCGCTAGTCCTTTAATTTTAAGTATGATTTCAAAAATCTTCAAATTTTTTTATTAGATACCTACATTGGAAATAAAATGTAGCAATGTAATTTTTTAAGAGTCAAAAGTGACAGTCGGTGCTACCTACAACTAGGTTTTGGCATTTTATGCCGTTACGTAAAACGGTGAATTCGTATATATCACCAACACAGTCGGGTGTTCATTCTCACAGATTGCATAAAATTAAACCTGTGTTACCTACTCAAATTATGTTATGTACGGCTACGTAGGTTGCGTGGCTAATTTTTCTTACTTTGCTATGCAGTTATTAAAATATGCGATTATTAATAAGGCTGGAAATATACCGTAAATATACGGTACCGCCAGAAATCCTCCGATATAACATAATTCTTCTATCAGCAGCTGCCAAACAGAACTGAGTGTACCGATCACATCGTCAATTTTCAAAAATGAATAATATCTTGTTGAGCAATAACACTAATAGTGTATGGATACAACTGCCATCAAGTCACGAAAATAATATTATTGCGATTGACACTCGAATAATGTTGACAATTTTATGCTGTTATGCTTATGGTTACATCTTTGAAATATGTTAAGCGAGTGAATAATTAACTTTCTTTGTCTTATTGTTATGTATGTGTATGTACAGGATGCGCCTGCACGTCGTCCAGGTAGTGTATACAATAAACCTATGTGCAACTAACTAGGGAGTTTGTTTGACGTGTGATCCTTTCGTGTCAATACACAATACTTATTAACAATAAAATATGATATAAGACTGGTACTGATGTAGAGACAGCTAGACCTGTTTTCTTTTGCCTCTTTTCATAGTCTTATGTCTTATGGTATCTTAATGTGGGGCAAACCAGCGAACACTGATTTAATATTTGTAGTAGAGAAACGAACAATCAGAACTATATATAGATAAAAATCACATGAGTCTTTTAGGGGAAAAAAATTCACGAAATAGGTGTACTCACCGTAGCCAGTCAATATATTTATAGTAGTTTAGTAAATATTTATTAAAAAAAAAATAATATGTACAAGGGTAAAATGTTTTTATGCCGTCTTAAAGCCTCTGACTTTGTTTAACGATTTCTATATAACGATAACAGTCAAAACACAGAAGCACTCAAGAAATGTGCCACTAGCGGTCACCATCCGGCCACGTCTGCGATCAGAAAGTTTGGACGATCATTTACGATCAACACAAGACACCATAGCTTCTGACTATGAGCGCTTCCTGGCGTTAGTTAATATGGCTTCCAAACAACATTAACGTATAAAATACTAGTACTTTAAAATACTTGGGAAGTAATAAATAATAAATAAACGTTTACACACTCACACCCCCGCACTAGGATTCCCTGTGTTGCGGGTGGCATGGACATACACAATTATCACATCACAAACACCCATGACCCGAGAACAAACATTTATCTGTCACATAAATATCTGCCCCGGCCGGGAATCGAACCCGGGACCCCACGCTCGGCAGGCAGGGTCACTACCAACTGGGCTACGGGGTCGTCAATATTTACATTTTGTATATAGAACCACAACACTTTATTATCGCGAAATCTATTATTTATACAGTGAAACAATTTCTAGTTTAAAGGGTCATATGTTAATTATAGATATAGCTTATTTAAATAATAAGCTTTGTAAGTCATCAGATGGACTCAGCCAGTTAAAAGGTTTTTGATTTTTAACCCAACTACTCGATAGTTCAGCCGCTAATTCACAATGACAAAAGTACCAAGTTGTAAATTGATTCGGTGTTGTTTTATAATTTACTTCTTTAATTAATAAATTCGTTGATTAAAAAAAAGAAACAATTTCTTAGAGTAACAATTAACAAATTCACTGTGCTGTGGCCTGCTCACGCGGGCTGCGATTGTCATAATAACCTTTGACATCATTCTAAATTTAGTTTTCTTTATCTGAAATAATATTCAATTTAATGTGACCACATGTTTTCCATTTTCCTTGTTTTTATATATTTCGATACTTTTGCCAATTTTTTCTGGCAACTTTGGGCCTGCACTAACAAGCCATTTGGTAACCTATTTATTTGTTATTTTAAATTAAACATTATAACCCAATGGCTTATAATAATCGTAAGGGATTACCGCAGTTAATTATCTTCCGACGAAGTCGACAGTTACAAGGAAGGTAACGCTAGTGGCATATGTTCTTGAGTGCCTCCGTGCATCTGAAGGTACGTGTAATCGTCGATCGGGTTCTTTGATTTTTGATAGCGATCATTAAACCATATCGGATCCATCCAACCCCTCAAGTCATCACGCCGCTAATGAAAATTCCAACACCTTCCGACAAATGTATTAAATTTCTTAAGTTATGAGGAGTTCCGTGCTGGCTGTGGTCAACTAAAGGCCTGAAGCTACTAAAATGATACAGGCGTCCATTATTATTATTATTGAACAAGACAATGCTAGCACGTTAGTGTTGTATGCAAGTGGCGCACGGCACGGCGTACGGTACGTCGGTACGTCGAGCGACGCTGTCGCTGCCGTGGCTGACCTTGTCGCGCTCATGGACGCCGCAATTGGGTCACTGGGTCAGCAATTTCGCACTTTTTGCATCGCCCTTCTACAAGCGGGACGACTAGACTAATTGATACGTAACTTCATAGACTATCCTTTTAGTGCACTGTTTTGAATTTCAAAATATGAATATTTGCAACACAACGATGTATTGAAAGTTAAGAGAAATTTTATAATGAATATGCTAAATTTGGGATCGTATTTATAGTGTAATAAGACTTATATTTGTTCAATACGATACAAAATGAAGTAATTAAATGTTTACGCAATAACATTACCAGCGCCGCGATACAATCTCCACGATGTCTTTGATTTTGTCTCTGATGCGCATCATCTGATTCATGAGGTAGACTACAAATCAGGTGTATAAAGTACCATTGTTGTTACGTCTAACCAATAAATAAAACTAACAATAACTATTCATTTTTTTCCCATTCTATCCGTATCTTTTTCTTCGATCCATTGCGTTACGTCGCAGGTAGTCCGCCATCCCGCTTCACAAAAAATATCACTAAAATGTTTTTTGTGAAGCGGGATAACTACGGAAAGGATCTATTGAATCTTTGTGTAAGGCATCTGTCAGCTTTTGATAACGACACTATCGTTTCACTTTTTAATTTTGAATTTTGAAATGTCTAGTCGTTGGTTTTAATTCTATTATGCCAATTACATTATTAATTACCAATTACATACAGAAAAAAATCTTAATCATGCAACATTCCACCTCTAAATGCACTAGTAGATAAGCTGAATTCTGCCATTCCATTATTTTAGTATGTCCCAGTTGGATTCAGTGCCACTAAACGGAATCTCCGTAGAACTAAATTTTTATCCATTACGTTTTATCACTATACCATCCCAACTCGTCTGTTTTCAGTCGTAGTTTGCAGAGAGGTCATCAGGGACAAAACTAATGCACAAACAAGGACCCGTAATAGCCTATCCAAGTATTTATATCAAAGTGACCAGTGGGTAAACCTGAGAGTGGCACATTTCCAATAAGTATAACAATTAATTAATTAAATAAACGTACAATAAACCCAGACGCAAAGACATGTACATACATACTCAAGCGACGTAATAAAGACGTTCAATCTTATAGGAATATCGCTCCGCTCAGCTGAAATTATCATCAGTGGGAATATTCCCACCATCGGAATTATCTAATCTAAGCGAACTCTGGCTGTACAGTAGCAGACCGATCGCGACGATTTTTGTTATAGAATCCTTTGCAGGTGCGGGCTCACAAAACTCACTGTTTCATTACGAACGGCGTCTTCGAATGGTGTTGAATTGATAGTGTTGTGCTTACAGACAAGGATCGATGAATAAGTAGTGTAATAATTATGTAATACATATTACTGAATAATTACTTCAATACTAATAAATTAAAAATAATGACAAATAAAGACATCCATTTTAATTTTAAGGTACTTCAAGGAAAATTAAGGTAAGGTATTTCGCATAACTCCGATTGAAAGCTTTGCTGGGAATAAAGAGTATATTAAAACGGACAAAATATAACTTACACACATGCGTAACATTTATGTGGATATCTTTTACATGGTAGAATAATATCGAATTTATCACGAACTACTTACTACCTAATTATTGAGTGTTCTGTATAACAAAGGTTGAGATTTTAGCACAGAATAAATAATAGTATGACTAAATATGAAAGCATGCCCCACGCACAACCCACAGAACCACGAGGCGGTTCGACTTATCGCACAGGGACGCAGAGTACTTTTAGTTCAGAGGTAACAACGCATATTATGCAAACGAGATTATTTTACAAGTTTTGGACTTTATTCTGCAACTTGCACTTTTGTATTTTCTTTGATCCGTTTACTTGGGTCGAAATAGTAATGTATTTTACAAAGTTCATGAGCAATTGTTACAATTAAAATGTATAATATCAGAGTTGCGTTTGAATGAAGCCTACCACTTCTTATCCATAAATTGTTAATTTTGTATTGATTTATCTCAAAGAATTGCCATATACCTATTATTACTATTATTATAGTACATTGCGTAAATCGCAGACAATACGGTCTTACGGCGCACATTTGTGCTTTTGCTCAGTCGAGGACACTTCGCACATAATTATATATCATTCACATTGTTACAATCCTGAGAACGTCTCACTGCTGCTGCTCAATTTATGTAAAACTTTTTTATGTTCGTCTTACAATAATATAAAAATTATACAGACGTAACATTAATATTGAAATACAGCAGCCACTATCCAATTCTATATCGAAAATGCCAATGACATTTAAGTGTCTGAGTGATAAAAAATAATAAGATGGTTGCTGTATTTGCGAGTCAATTACGCCTACATGTTGCTTCTATGACTGAGACTAACAAAGAGGCCCATGAGTAATGACTATGGAAGTAATATTACATTCGTGCCATGTTAGCAACAAACAATTCTACTCTACCTAGATCACTGAACTCTTATATACCTACAAACCGTCTTAATCCAGATTAAAAGTCAATGTAGTGATTATACATACTCTTTGGTTAATGGGGCCACTGTTGGACTCATATCTCATCTTGGAATGAGGCCAACACGCTGGCCAAGTTCTCATTGGGTACTATTACCCGATTCATCATTCACTAATCTATGGTCATTGTTCCCGAGATAAAAATCTAAACGGAAATAGTATATGAATAAATATTCGTAGAAAATATTTTCTGTAAATAATTAGTAAATACATGTAATAAAAATATGTTAGATGCCTGCAGGGCAAAATAAAAGTAAATGTCTCTTAAGACACATCCAATAAGACATTAGAACATTAAATGAATCCGAAGTGTATTTGGCTACTAATGACCTCTACCGAGATATCGTATTCACCTTCTTTGTCACTCGTTCATAAGGCGACGATTCTATTAGTATCGCGGGGTGCGCTAACAAATAATAACTCGTAGCGATTACAGCGAGTCATCGACCTTCGAAAAATCTGACCTGCGCCGTGCCGGCCGGCGGAAGGTTGCGAGCACGACACAACATCACGCTCGCTGTTCGAATTTCGAACGAGGATTCAAACATACCAATGAAATTCAAACAACGGTTCAAAACAGCTACCCACGATAATAATGTTTGATTGTCCTTCAACATCGATTCAGACTAACAATATTATTAAAAACTTTTTGTTAGTATTCTGCCAAGTCCCGCGGATAATCTCTAATAATAAACGTATGTTTTATAATTCTTGCTCGAGTTCGCGGAAAATTATATTGTGGCATTTCAAATTAATAACGTAAATCCTGTTTTATAAATGACATTTATATTAATGCTTGGAATATCGGTTAAAGATTCCAGAATTTTTTTAGTAATTATTAAATAAAAATTACATAATAAAAAGTAAGCATTTTGTCTACGTTTTCCTGTAATCTATGAATTAAAACTTATGTATACTTTCGTATTTAATTTATACTATATTATATTACAATTATAGCCTTATAGCAGTTTCTCGCGCCAATCCATTCAAAGTTATAGCTCTACGTATAGTTATCCCGAATGAATCTATACGTACAATCTATAAGAATAATAATAGGCCTGTGAAGGGGTGAAATCTTTACATTAAGCATTTTCTCAAAATTTTCTTGGTTTAATACTTTTCTCCTATTTTTATTCCTTGGAATAAAGTGAGCTGAAAAAGATACAGTTTTCATTGCCAGAAGGCATTTTTATTGATATAAAGACCAAATTTTTTATCTTTATTTATTTTTCAGTCTGTCTGGCTATCTATCAGACAGGGTAAGTATTAAGTGAAAACCATTGGACAGATTTAAATGGTACTTACCTTAATTCTCACCTATATATCTCAACCCCGCCCGGTGGAACAGGGTGACTTTTGCAAAAATGTATTGTACAGGAGAAGCTATTATTTGGTGTCGTACAATACATGACACTTGTCGGTGTAAAAGGTCATATCCGCACCTGTTCTTTGAACTTTATAATGAAGAAAAAATAACCAATAATATTATTATAAAAATACTATTGTAACTTTTTGCTATGTGAAACCCCGGCAATCTTGACATTGTTACAATAACTTTTTAAAGTTATTTCTTATTAATTAGTCACTACGCGAATAAAAAATAAAACAATTCAAGTCAAAAATTTACTATACGCCAAATTGAATAATTAGGCATTGGTGAGATAAAAACGAAAATGAAAGGCCAGATAAATATACTTCAAACATTATAAGCAGTTTTATTTCTATTAATCATCTTATTATTATAATATAATTAACTGCCTAATAAAAAAAATGAATAACATGTTTGATGAAAGTTCAGTTGAGGAATGAAGAGCATGTTGTACGGAAGATATTAAGTATGAACGTAGATGGCTATAGAGGTAGAGGAAGGCCAAAGAAGCGATGGATGGATTGTGTGAAGGATGATATGGCTAGAATGGAAGTTACTAGTGAGATGACGGCTGATAGAGAAGTATGGAAGAAAAATACACGCTGCGCCGACCACAAATAAAATTGGGATAAGGGCAGGAGGATGATGATGATGGATGATGATGTTTGATGACAGTAATGAAGAGTTTCGGGTGGGCATGTTTGTAAACGCCCCTTACAGGTTTTCTGACGCGAAACGAGGACGAGTTTCTAGTGCTGAAAGAATGTTTTAAATCACACAAAATGTTTTAAATAACATCTGGTATTAGGTGTTTCAAAACTACCATTAAATATACAAGTTTTCCGATCATATCCAATCATCTGTAGGTATGTAAATTAGAACACAACACTGGAAACCTTTATCGTACATTCACCGCTGATAAAATTATCTAAGGCGATTAGTTTATTATTACTATTATTATTATTACAATATTACTGAAACAACTTTTTACGACATTCGGCGACCTTTGGCTTCAGTTTCAAGGCGTCCAATGAATTTGCAAAACCCGTGTCCGTCTTGAAAATACAAGTGTCGTTAACTTACGAGGGTCATTCGTGTAGGAACTCGCGAGGTTAGTGACGTAGGTTGGATGATAAATTTTACAAAGAACTTTTTCCGTTCACTTGCGGACATTTTGCATGCGTAAATGAAATTGACCTTAAACAATAAAAGGCACCTATATCTGTATACACTGCCGCAGTTCAATTTAATGACGCTTTTATCAAACAATTACTGTGTTTGAGTTTTGTTATCATTCGGAGAAATGTGTTTGGTTTGGACTTATTGTTAATATCAAAAGGTCCCTGACAATTATTAAATCGGGGTTACTTAACATTTTATTCGCAAATTCGATAAGCATTCTTTATTTTCAGGTGTATGCCATATCTGTCTGTACCATATCCTTTTATCTATAAAACAAATTGCAGAAACGTAAAGCTGACCGGCACATAGATTGTCCTTGATACCGGTCAATAACTGCGTGTTATTGCAAATCTAATATCCACAAAGTATACTCTGTGCTAATATCTGATAATTCTGAACTGCCGCGTCATAAAGATACGATCAACTTGTACAGTACCACCGGCCTCCTCCGGCTTCGTTCGGGTTGAAAAATCAATTATTATATACGTGGTTATTCAAAATTGAATGGTGAGTTCGACATCAGTAACTCATAAAACCAATATTTGTCATGAAAACAGACACTAAAGTTTTATATAGTAGTGCATCAGATACATTACAGTGGTAGATTGGTACTTTAGGATGTGTATACACAAAATTAAAAGAATATTTAAATTAAAATCATTAAAATAAGATCAAACTGATAAACGCGGGGCACGTAAAAAATGTTTAATGACTCAAAAGTAAAGAGCTACGTAGAAATGTGTCACATTGAGCTGATTTTTATATCAGAAAATGGAATGGTATATAATAAAGATGATCTAAACGCTTAGCATAGAGATATGCTGTCTTAGAAATCCGTCCGTTTTGAGCACTGAGTGCACGGTTGTCATGGTGAAGCAGTAGCCTTCGAAGTCCCCTGTTCGTTCATTAGTTAGTCACGGCTATGAACTTACTGACGATCCCGTAGCCCAGTTGGTAATAACCGTGCTTGCCAGACGAGACGTCCCGGGCTCGATTCCCAGCCTGAGCAAACATATATGGGTCAGATAAATATTTGTTCTCGGGTCTTGGGTGTCATTAACCTTCCAACGAAGGGGACCTCAATAGAAGACCACTCGGTCTCCACGGACCACGGTTGAAGCTCGCCTAAGGAAACTCGATGGCCAGAACCCCGCCAAGAACATTCAATGTCATATTTGTGTACGTTCAGGCTTCCTGCAACACCTTTCTTAGTGCGGGAGTGTGACTCTGTGAACTTTTATTGTTACCTATTCCTTTTGATGCTATTTCACTGTAAAAGAAATAACACAAGATAGATCGTTAAAGTGAAATACTTTCTGCGTGGCCTTGTATGCCAGAAACTGGTACACGTGTCATCGTCCGAATAAGATAGCAAGAGCTCGCGTGCGAGGCGAGCCGCTGGCCGAGTGGGACTGCCATTTGTCCAGGAGTGCTGAGATTCGTCTTCTTGGGTTCTAATTGCTGCTCGGGCCGTCAAAATTGATTATAAAATAAATTAAATAATTATTATTATTTAAAATTCCCCTAATTTTTGACTTCGAAAAACTAAATTTTATATAAACCTTATACCGTCATATGAAGTAAAAAGTGTCAAAATCTGTTTATTTTTGTGCAATTTTTAAATTATTATTGGTTTACGGCACGAGTCCATTTTGACGATATATCATGTAACAATGTATACATGTCTCGGTCGACATACAGGCGCATTGCCTGGAACAAGCTGCACCCATCAGTCCATTTCCCATCAATCCATCAAGTCCCCATCGTAAGTTGAAAATATTTGCACGGCATACAATTCATATACCACCTACATACATATATTACCACCACTTTTTATGTATGTGCGTGTTTGGGTAGGTGGCTGTCAAAGTACATGTGTAAGCACAGCACTGACTATACATACATTATGGTTAATTGAAATAAAATTATCATTAACTCAACTGATTCAAAGACGTCGTACTTAAAGAGTAATTTTATTAATAAATGAAAACAATTGATTATTAATTGATCATTTTTATTTGATATTGCTTAATCAGGCGTTCGAGTGTATTAAATGCCTCAGCTACAGGTTAGGATGTTTTTACAAAATTAATAAAATGATTAAAGTGTATTTTTGGTTCAGGTAAAATCTTGCATCCATCGCAGTACCTAATTCAAGCATTAATTTAAGAAATAGTTCACACGAATACCTTTAAGCGATAATCGCGCGCGATCTATCGGGCGGTATGAGTGAAGTTTTATTTTCGTTTGGTTTTGTCGTATGAGGTCGATCGAGGTGAACAGCCCTCCAAGGAGAACCGTTGACCCCCGATCACATCCGCGTGAGGCCCCTATTTACTTGTGCAGTGTAATATAAGGGTATATTGTGTATAGTATGTTATCGACTATTCGTAACACTTCACCTTTACTACGTAGCTCCGACATCGTTTGTTAAGTTGTAGTTGTTGTAGCAGGAAACATTTCTTTCAATTGCAATTGTAAACTTTATTATAAGTAATATTCGACTACTTTTACTGTAATAGGGTGCGTTATAGGGGATCGGTGGAAGGGTTATAGGACAATCCAAGCGCAGAAGACCAGGCTTAAATAATGTTTAAGGACAAATACACGGCTGTCGTACGTGCTTTCTGAGGCATGGAAACGCTCATCAAATAATGCCGTAAATTGATCTAATTCCTGATCATACCCTATATTATTTAAGCCGGTATAACATTTACGAATGTGGGATGTACTTGAGCTGCAACGATGATCTTATATACATTGTTTTTAGAATTTTGATGTATGAAAATTATACACCCTTTTTTAAAAAATGTGTCGAACGACATATCGTATTGTGCATAATTGAAAAAAATATTCAAAATTTCTCAAACAAAAACCTCTGTGCAAACCACGAGTTTTCCTTCCGGGTACGTAATAATTATTTAAAACATGGACCGTAATCGCACCTACACCGAGAGTTACAGGCAATTAAATGTGTTAAAGATTTTTTTTTAAGGATTGTGGTCCGTGCGGTCCCGGATTAAGAATGTGACCTCCCCGCCCTATGCCATGGATGTCGTAAGAGACGACTAAAGGGAACTAGCCTAGTGTATGTCAATAACACTTTGGGCAACTCGCGCGGTGGCGAGTAAACCACCACAACAGCATTCCCAAAGAGAGTTGGTGTCAGGCAGGCGGCCGACCGTAAAATCTAAGCCAAAACCCTAGCAGCATGAAAATACATGCTGCGCCGACCCCAAATAAAATTGGGATAAGGGCAGGAGGATGATGATGGATGATGATTTTTCCTTACCTGTTACACGTTACAGATTACCTGTAGTGCAACGGGTGGCACGCACACATTGACAATATCACGAACAGTTAAACCAGAGAACCAACCCACGGTGAAACTAGTGTCAAGGCAAGTGTTACGATTAATTTAACCTTAAAAAGTGTAATAGTTAAACACGTTTATATTTACATAATCAAAATAAAGTTTAATAATGTATTACACCGGAATCAGCGGTGTTTTGATGTGTACGATTTGAGATTGATACAAAGCGCACCTTACTTGTATGATCTGACCTAACAGGTTATCAGGTTGTCAGTAAATGTCCACGTAGCTACATAAATCCCAGTACCACTTGAAAGTTTTACCTACCTAGTTACAAGTAACACAGGATCATTAGTGGGGGCAGCGATTGGAAACACACAGGATACCGTAAGCAGAGTCGAACCTGCTTCGCACGCTACGCCACGCTGTATTAATAAACAACGGACTTTTCCTTCCGGGTTCGTGAATCAAATACTCACACACACCCAAATGCGCTATATCGTAACTATATTTTTCGTGTGAAATTCGGGATTCGCAATTTTTAATGCTATCATGTTTGTAATGAAATTGTTATCGTTAACTATAAGTAAAATTGTAATTGCAATTAGCTTTCTATGTATGATTGGTTCAAGCATTTTGAGGAAGGTCCTGACCTGAGAATTCTTCAGAAAGTTCTCAAAAGTGTGTAAAGTCTTCGCTCGCACCGACGAGCGCAATGAACCGCTCGTATGTCCTGAACTCTTTTGTGTGAATAGATCCGTCTGTGCAATTTTTATGGATTGCGATTATATGCAACTCTCTTGGTAATTGCGAGTTCGAGTGTACTTCTATGTTGCATCAACACGGATTGATTGAGTAGTTATTGGCCTATCCCAGTGCCGGATGTTGTTGACCCACCCAAAGGCCTCCGACACAGCTGAATACTGCCGTCTAAAGATAATACCGGACGTACAGATGTACTTAACAAATTTTGCTACTAGCGATGTTGTCCCATTTAACTAGCAACCGCGCACGAAGTAACCCCCTCAATCACTTAGGATTAACACTTGAAAATCGTTTATTTTATTTTATTTGTAATTCAATTAACATTTATTACTACGTAACTAATTATTTTTAGCAATAAGTAACGATAAACAATTATTTTCCCTGGTCATATTATCGCAACCCGTAAGGATTCGGACAGGCGAATCTCTTCACAAAATGTACAGAATAGTTCAGGACATAGTTCATTGTTCTCGTTAGTGCGAGCGAAGACTTCACACACGTTTGAGGACATGCTGGAGAACTCTCAGGTCTGTGCGTTCCTTCAAGATGGTTTCCGTCACTGTGTGCGCGTGCTAATCTCAGAAAATGCTCAACCTATTTCGTTATGGTTTTCACTAATGTATTGCAAGAAGCATCAGTTAATAATTAAATTCATTTCATTGCAATCCGTCCATAAATAAAGAAGTTATATATTTACTAATATGCACGTAGCTTTGAAACGTTGCGTTCCATACTTATCTAACGGCCAAACTACTACACTGTCACTGTATTTGCACACGTTCTACGATAAAAAATATGCTACGCTTTATTTAATATACAAATTATTATTAAGATAATAAAGCCACGGTCGAATGTCAACCGTGTTTGTTATTTGAACGCTTGTAAACTTTGTACTCAAACCTTTATTTCCGCGTTACTTCTATTATCGTTCTGTATATCGACTTGAAGGACTATATGATATACGACATGAGTATAATTAATCAACTCTCCATAACTGTATGTTCTAGATTTATAGTGGATGTCAATAAAATATGTATACATTACATGACAGACAGAATTCGAGCACGCATATAAAAATGTTCATACATATGTAGATAGACTGTTTCTCACAGTGTTAGCTCTGGATCGTCACAATAACAAATCAATCGATAAAACGTATACAATCTGGGACGCCTCGACGCTACGGTTACGCTATGTCGAAGGCTTTCGAGCAGCATAAGAGCTGAAACTGAAATTGTTTTTTTTTATTATTAAAATAGGATTTATAAAAACTTTCCAAAATCAACCTACAAACTTTGCTTTAACATGTCCGTGCCAATGTCAAGAAGCTAAGAACTTCTGATACTAGGGTTGGCCAGTAAGCTCTCCGCTTGATAGCAGCGTAAAGGATGACGCTTCACGTCTTCTTGATTACTAGGAGAGACCCGTGCTGACCTGTCGATCGGTCAGAAGTGTCAATTTTGTTTGTATAATGGGTTTTCATTTGTAAAAATCGAAGGTAACCCTGTCGATCGGCCCTTGCTGACCGGATATCTTGGAAATTTTTCGTGAATGTACCTTGCCCAATGATAATTTTATCACTACAAAAACATAACAACGATATAACGTTGATTGATTATTTTTCCTCGATTGCAAGGAGTATGAGTTACCGGATTCGGTTATATTTTACAAATTGAATTTCTTAGGTGACGTGTCGGGAGTGTTTGCGTGAGTAAATAAATATTGGAAAAACCGTGGAATTTTACAATCGAAACCAAATAAAATTCACCTTTGATTGACTTGTATATTGCCACTCGATGTGATCCAAGGACAACATTAATATCCCTATTTGGTGCACATGCTACTAAATGTTTATTGCAAAATATTCAGACATTCCTTAATAAATATTTATAAAAGATTTTATGAACAAAATATATTCGTTATTGATTAATAGCATGTTAGAAACAGGCGAAGGAAATAAATGTAGCACACTATAGCTAAGTCGAATTTATCCGGAAATCGACAATATGCCGAAGACGCATTAGCAAGCTGATAATATCTTGTTTTAATTTTATTTAACACGGTAACTATCTATCTTGTTATCGTCGCCAAATGATGTGATTTATGATGGAATAATTATATTAAATACGAAACAGTATCTCTAAATCAATAAGAGATGGCGCTAGAGATGATTCTAATACTAGTCAAACAACCTCCCTCCAAACAACCTATTGGGCGCCATCTTGTTTGGAAAGCACGGCCAAAACAGCCATTGCCTTCCGGACCTCCTGGGAAAGCAGACGTGCCTCACCCAACCGCTGGCATCAAGCTAAGTGTATTATACCGAAGCAGAGTTTGTGTAAGCAAGCCTCATTTACCCTACATTACCAGTGTTAACTAAAGGAATCTTAACTGTTACTTTGTGCTGTGTCAGTATGATTCGGTGATGTTGGTATTATAACGTTAATATTATAATACCAACATGTGTATATAAACCTAAAAATAAATTATCTAAAATTGTGTGTTTGTAGTATTATTATAATCTCATTTTGTCTTCCTTGATATTTGATCAGCGGTTATGGCACGTACTCTTATTATTGACATATTTTATTCTATCGTTGATTTAGGTAATTACATTGCAGATAAATAATAATATCAATCACAGATTTACTTTACTTCCAATGTATGAAAATATAAGTTTTATATGAATTTAAGGTAAGTTTTTTCGCACGGATATTTGCAGAATGATTTTTCATCACACATCGAAATTTGAAACCTATAACCTAAGGGGGGTAAGGGGGAGAACGACAACATCTATTCGGCCCCAATTGTCAACCTCACCTGCACGTGGTGCTCCCTGCTAGACATCGGACGACCAATGGCGGTATATCCATTACACACCCATTCGGGAACTTGACTGGAAGAGGTTACAGCGGCCTTGGAGATCTAAACCGCTCCAAAAATGTCTGGTACAGAAGGCAAGTGGAAACCACTGCACTATTTTCCCAAGAAAGTCGTCATGGAAGGATGTAAAAATAAGATAGCGTGGCCATGCGATCCACTTAGCAACCGGCGCCATACTGTGTCCGGGACAAATGGTGGGAAATTGGCTACCGGCCATGTGGGTGTAGAAAACCAGGCGCCCCATGGAAATTATACTACTGGAACATGTGTAAAAATGCGTAAAACACAGAAGATAGGCACATGGAATGTACGCGGCTTACTTCAACCCAGAAGCTGAAAATTCTCGAAGATGAGAATCATCGATGTAATATTAACATCTGTGGTATAAGTGAAACACACTGTAAGGGCAATGGTCACTTGTTAACTGAGACTAACGTCGTCTACTTCTCAGGTAATGACGAAAGCAGCAAAAATGGGGTTGCTTTTCATTGTTCCGAAAAGTTCAAAAAACTGTGTTTTGGGGTATGAGCCTGTTGGCGACAGAATTATAAGTATTAATCTTAAAGCAGTTCCAGTCAATTTTAATATTATACAGGTTTATGCACCAATTAGTGCCGCATGTAACGCAGATATTGAGTCAAAAATATCACAAAGGGAGTTAATTCTTATTACGGGAGACTTCAACACCAAAATAGATTCTGATTCTCATTTGATTAGTTCTTGTGTTGGGAAATTCGATCTGAGACTGCCTTATGAAAGAGAACGATTAATACAATTTGCAGCTGATAACAACCTAGTGATATCGAACAGTTTTTATCAAAATCACCCCCGGAGATTTTATACCTGGATATCACGCAATGGTAATGCACAGATGCGTTCAGAACCAGTTTTAAGTACAGTGCCACGAAGATATGGAATAATCTGCCACCTCCTCTTCGCAGTCTGAAAACAATAAACACATTCAGATCTAGGTATAAATTATTCCTTCTTGAAGACCAAAAAGCAAGTCTCTAGCCGTTGTTTATTAATAATTGAAATGTTTTGTAGAATTTTTATTAAAATATAATTGTTATTGATTTGTTATAAATTATTTTAAACCTAGTAAATATTATCAATAATAATACTGCACTTGAACTACTTACCACTGTGTTTCTGACCGGCAGGTATGGCGGCGAATATATGTAAACCCATTAGCCCTGTGGCCTGTCTGTAGATAAAACACGTGTCGCGTCCAATATGTCCTCCAATATGTCCTTTTAATTCATTTCTTTCTTCATACTTTTTACTCTCATTAACTAAACAAACGTTTTATACATGTACCCACTTATTCCGAATACTTGACAGTCAGTAAATTAGGAATAATTTAATTTTATTAAGAAAAATAATTTAATCGAAAACGACTGACCGGGCTTCCGTCACGGAAGGCAGGGCCGAGACTGAAATATCAGTGCTGTGCTCACGCGCGGCTTAAGCTGAGGCTGGGCCCATTCGTAGCTCGTTACGCTGCAGCACGGACATTTCATGTTGTATTTAGGTTTAGTTTAGCATATACTTAGGGTGTAGCGTTATTGTGTTTTCTTTTCTGTTTTTTGTGTATTTTATTATGTTCAGCTGCGGCTTTAGACTACGAATAAACATTTTTTTCATTTCATTTCATAATTACAAAAATCAAATCAACTACATTTATCCGAAAAATGGAAAACATCTATCCGAAACATTCACACGTTACCAGGAGCTGATTGTGGAACAGATTACCAACTCCTTGTATCCAAAATTCAGCTTAAACTAATAGCGGCCTGGAAGCTTGACTATCAATGTAGGCTCTAAGTAAGGGATAACTCAAAGTTTATAGCTGCAATAGAAAAAAAAGAGATATATGGGCAACTGTAGATTATAACGAATGTCCGGATGAATGTGGCATCGAGCGAAGAACTTAATTACTTGCGCTGCTAAACAAGTTATACCTCCCTTAGACACTCCTAAAATGCAGCACTGGATGACCGACAATACTCTTGCTCTTGTAAAGTTAAGAAGAGATATGAAAGATGCTGGAACTGATATGAAGGAATTAAACCAGAAATCTAGAAGCTATATCTGAAACTTGTAAAAATTATTGCCAGTTACTATTTCAAGACCCATAATCACAATGTTTTACATCAACAGAACCTGCAGATGAAGAAAAGAAACCGAACATTCTAAAGGACGAAATTAGGGTGGCTGTAAAACACTTAAAGAATGGAAAAGCCATAGGAAAAATTCAATTCCTATCGAAACGATAAAAGCTTTGGGTGAACATGGCGTCCAAATCTTCTATCTGCTATGTAACAAGATATGGCAAACAGCAGACTGGCCGCAGGAATGGGCCCACAGCGTCTTCATTCTGCTTCATAAAAAAGGTTCTACAAAAGTTTGCATCTATCGCCTCATCACATATATACCACACGCAAGTAAAATACTGCTGCATATAATAAATGAGCGCCTCAAATCTTACCTAGCTAAGGAGATAGCGCCTGAGCAAGTTGGGTTTGTGAAAGGTACAGGTACCAGAGAGCAGATACTCATAGTGCGACAAATAATTGAGAAGGCCCGTGAGTACAATAAGGCAACATATATCTGCTTTGTGGACTTCTTAAAGGCTTTCGATTCGGTGAAATGACCTAAGCTATAGGATACTCTGCTGAAGATGTGCACACCAAAACATCTTGTACATTTACTCAGGCGTCTATACGAAGATGGTACAGCATCCGTAAGAACAGACGACAAGATGTCTAAACACTTTTATCCCAGTGCTGGCATTCGTCAAGGTTGCATTGTCTCCCCTCTTCTGTTCAACATATATACAGAATTAATAATGAGAACTACCCATGAGAACTGGACAGACGGAGTCGCGATTGGTGGTTTGAAGATCTCTAATTTTCGATATGTGGACGATACCACCTTGTTTGCAACTAGTATTAGCCACATGGAAGTACTTCTTGGAAGGATGGAAAGCGTCAGCCTCGATTTTGGCCGCAAAATCAACCGAACCAAGACGAAATTTATGATTGTCGACCATATCACCAACAACTCGCCAGATATTACGCAAAACTCTCAAGTGGTCCAATCATATGTCTATTTAGGAGCGTTGATTTCGAATAGCGGTGACTGCATCGACGAAATGAAACGACGCATGGCCATATCTAGGTCTGCAATAGAGAGGCAGCAGGAGATATGGAGGAATCGAAACATAACTAAGGCCATTAAGACCCGGCTAGTGAGAGCGCTCGTATTCTCCATATTTCTCTATGCTGCCGAGACATGGACCCTTCGAGAAAGTGAAAAGAAGAGGCTAGATGCTCTCGAGATGTGGTGCTGGAGCAAAATATTGAGAATCTCTTCGAATGAATTTCGAACTAACAAATCCATTCTTGAAGCGTATGGAGCTTATGGTATTAGTATGGAGCGTCTATTTGTGTAGTATCCTCACATTCTTTCGATACGTTTCCAGGCGCGACAACAGTATCTCCATAGAGCGATTAGTTGTCCAAGGAAAAGTTGAAGGCACCAGGGGACGCGGCAGGTCATCAATGAGGTGGACAGATCAAATTAGAGATGCGATGAACGTACCACTACATCTATCTACGAAAAAGGCAGCTCACCGAGAAGAATGGCGACGAATGGTCAAGCGGGCCACCACAACCCTATAATGACGACCATGACCGCTCTGCCAAGAGCGCAATGACTAAAAAGAAAAACTACTTTCATATAATAGCATATCCAAAACTAGTGATATGGACTTGTTCTCAGACACATTACGTTAAGACAAACATGTTTCTTTCTAAATAAAATTAATGTATAAACATATTTCGATAATTTTTGTTACATTATAACTATAAGTTGTTTTATTCTCAATACTAATTGTGACTTTAAATTTGAATTTTATTTGTAATTTTAAACTTATTTTAATTT
The DNA here is from genome assembly GCA_003671415.1 of Megathymus violae. Classification (NCBI taxonomy): domain Eukaryota; kingdom Metazoa; phylum Arthropoda; class Insecta; order Lepidoptera; family Hesperiidae; genus Megathymus; species Megathymus violae. The sequence goes on along the minus strand of PDGT01000009.1, from coordinate 4,055,745 downwards.
TAATTTTGACTTCGTTTTACTTTAATTTTGAATGGAATTTTAATTTTGATTCGACTTTAAGTTATATATTGCATTGTATTCCATTTTTTATTCCATATAAAATCATATTTTTAATAATCTTTGTTATTCTATTCAGTATATAATTATTCACTTTTTAATTTATTGTATTTATTATTAGAATGTTGAATTTGTTTGTTCAATAATGCTTTGTTGATTGAAGTTTCTTTCTTTAAGCTTTAAAATGTGTATACTCGTAGTTACCGCTTATTTATTTGCATGCAGTCTTCGCCTGTAATTGTAGTGACATTAATGATATCATCCTTACGTTCAACAAATATGTAATAATAGTGTACATTATGTTGGCGTTCAATAAATAAATAAATATCTTTAAATTTATATCGAGTCTTCTGTATATAATATGTATGTTTTTAAATCGGTACCAATGGTTCTTGAAGCGATCCAAAGAGTGCAGAGACTTACATAACACTAGATTATGAAACTTATCGGGCGAAATTTTGAACCATGTTGGTTGAGATAGTTGTAAAGTTATTTCAGGTAATATACATTAAGCGCAGATAATCAATTTTTATATACAAATATAAAAATTGATTATCTGAACGAGAGGTAGGCTTGCGAGACTAAGCTTCGCTCGATTTTTTTTTAATAAATAAACATAAATTTAGTAACAACCCTTCAACAACATTAAATGGAACTGTTAAATGTTATAAGAAGTTATAAAAGACATTGTATTTTTATAAAATCGCATTTTTTCAGGAGTCACTATAGCATAGGTAAACTTAAAAAGCATAATCTAATCTAAGTACAAAATTTTATCCAAATCGTTAGAGCCGTTTCCGATATTCACGAAATACACATACTTACTAGTATTATAAAGAGAGACTGCTAATTTTGTGTGATTGCGTAAATACGGTAAATAATCTCCGGAACCATGACACTATTTCAAAAATTATTTTACCATTGCAAAGGTACATTGTTTTGGACGGACATAGTATTATATATATAAGATTTGTTTAACCCGAAGTTTAGTTATATAGACAAGAGTTGGTCGTTTAATGTTCAAGAGGTATAATAGTCACAGAAGTAATGTAGAAAAATGGATTTTTTTTGTATCGCGTTGCATATCAAACGAATCGTTTTAAGACCAAAGATAAACTTAATTCGTTTTAAGTATAATAAATTAATGTCATTCGTTTTCGTCAGAACGATTTTAAAATAAATTATTAATGAGTGATTATATATGAAGATGCTATAATTAATATCTTTAGAGTAGTTAGTTAATAATTAAGACGGCCGCTCGATCGGGCGAGAATGTGAGCGTGCTGCTGAACTCACGCGGACTGGTTTGTATTATAGTGATGACACCTGTTTATCATATATAACTTATGTTGTTTTTAAAGAAGACGAGCGAAATATACGCCATAGTTTGCAGGAACTTCTTCGCTTGACTTTAATTCACGTCAACCCAATCTTGACCTTTCTACGTCGTAATGTAATATTACACTCGATAATATATATCTAAGAGTATATTACCAACATTTACTATCTACACCTTTCAATTTATCGGATATCCTTCATTCCATTAATAATCTAGTAAAATCGGCAATCTTTTATTGTTTTGTTATTCTACAAAAGATTGTCTGTTTCCTAAATTTGGATGAAGGGTATCCGATAATTTGGAAGGTGAAGATCGGATTTATGAAATAATTACTTACACTCGACTCCAAATAAATAAATTTTATTTAAGAAATTAAACAAGTAAGTTTTTACTGTACTTCTGTTTTAACAGCTTATTGTATTTCATTATTATAATTAAAATTTTAGACAGTAGGTGTAAAAAACATTGTAAAACTTTTAAACATTGTAAAAATAAAGTTAAGTAAAATTTCGCATAACTTTTCCTTCACTCAAGGAAATTTATAGTTATTTTTCAATATGCGTATATCCTGTATAATTTTTCAAACGTACCGAATCACAACAGAAAACACCAGTAGGGATGTTTCAACCAAAAAACCATTAAAACATTATTACTACAATAAGTAAATTAATTATAAGTTATTATATTCGCAATTATGTGTAAACATATCTTATTGCAAAACAGTTGTAACTCGTATAGTAATATTTTTCATCATTTTGAATCATGTCACGCAACATGATCGTGTCAAACATGGGAGACATTTTCGTATAGTTTAAACATATATATATATATATATATATTTAACAGCTAGCGCAGAGACAAAAAATGTATACCAACCTAGTTAGAAACTTTCGCCTATTTTCGGCTTAGTTTGGATTACGAAACGGTTTGCGAAAGCGATTGTTGCGCCACACACCGACGCCGCGCATTTTTAACCGCGCTTCAACCTCGCGATATCATCGAAACCGGTATTCAAATACCAATTAACACGATATCAGTCGACGTGGGAGTTCCGAGTTTATATAGGTAGCTCTTGTTCGCTCGTACTCACGAGACGCAATAAACTTTTGATACAATGAAACGTGGATAAGCAAACAGAAAAACTGTAGCGCAAACTCACATGTAGTGGATCCTAACAAGAATGTTGAGCAGGTAGACGAATCGAGTACAGTATCTTCGTGTAAACTAGATAGAGATGGTACAGCGGTAAGCTACATGACTTGGCCGGGACTGGTTCAGGCGAGCGAGACGGGCGGGGCGAGGGGCGCGGGCCCCAGACGAGGGACGTCATTGACCTGCGCCCCCGCCCCGCGCCCCTGTGGCGACACCCGCGCGAACCGTAACTTCATTGTATTGCTGCACTGCGAATCAAATTCGGTGTAGCGGAGACGTTTTTGCTGCCCGGCAACGTTCGCTGAGGAAATTCGATTAAAAAGCTTTAAAGTGTCTCACGCAGCCAGAAGGACAGGAATGGCATTTGATGTCGCACTAAAACATGTTAAAATGTCACTTCGTTAGCGATCGACTCGGCAGAGTGGATCGCCTCGAAAAACAACGAGCGCACGGGCACGATAAAAAGTTCAACAAAAACTTTAGGAAGGTCGAGCTAGGTAAAGCGAGGCATGTGAACACAATTTCGGATACCCTCGTCGGCCCGCCCTCACTGGGTCAAGACCATTATTTATTCAAGGATATGGGGATCCATTCATTGTCGGTCCACCTTAGATTTAAATACGTAATTTAACCATTGAAACATTTCTTAACCATGTTTGTATCCTAATTAGATTATTACGGCCCTGTGTTAAATTCCAACGCTGACGCTATTTATATTTTGATACGCAGCTTGATACAGACACCGCCATATCAACGACACAGACGCAGCGCAGACGTCCACACGTTCGTTCATCTTTATGTTGGGGACTTTAAACATTACGAACGCGGTCATCCACAAAAATAAATATTGAAAACATTAACTGGGCGCTTTATTAATACATTCTGGAAAGGCCATTGTTGGGTTTTATGTGAATTTATGATGTTTCCGAAATTAAGCAGAGACAAAAATTATGAATACTAATGAAAATGTAGGCGATTTTTAATGTATGTTTTGAAAATAATAATGTAAAATCTGTAGATAAGACATTATAGATAATTAAATCACTGGAAAACACAAAATAAAACAATCAACAGTGATCCACTATGGGTTTAAGAAAATTTATGACGAAGTCACGGCGCGGCTACGTTGCAGGAACGATATATTTTGGCAGCGAAATGAGTGACGAATTTTCCTAATCTCTAATACCAATTGAATGCGTAACCCCGTTAAATGCGTAAATCATTAAATGCGATGACGAGTATATCAAACCTTGGCGGTCTTGGATTCGTATCATCCTAACAATACTTGTCTGTTTGATTACAGGTAACTTCACCTAAAAGAAACCTAAACGCTGTCGGGTTTGTCATAAATCAAGTTACAAATCTATGCTTATAATGTGAAGTAAGAGTGAAAATCTTGTGAGTTTGTGTATATGCAAAGGTGACCCACGGCACCTTCTTGAAAAGACACTATTCCGGATGGACATAAACTATATAATATCATGTATAGATCAAAACAATTAGCTAAATTCATGATGATATTCGTCAACTATGGCTACATTCCTGTTAATTTAGATCTTCGACTAAGATAATTGTTTAACCCGACCGAAGGCTGGGCGGGCCGTTAGTACCTTATTATTTCTATAAATAATTCTTAAGTAGTACTAATTCTAAGAAACAAATAAATACTGCTCTGACTTCTTAATAGCTTATTTAAGACTGGGGTATATACTCCATCACAGTATACCAATACGGACATGGTGGAATTCATTCTAAGGTTTCTAATAGGATTTCCCAACTGTTATCTCACTATGTTAACCGAGCTCGACAGCCAGACCAGTATCGGGTCACGGACTACATTTAAGTAAGTTACTGGGTAAATATTTATAACAGTTCATTAATTATTTGTATCACTAGAACGATGTCTCCCACATTGCTTAACACGATAAGAATCTCGTACAAGAAAAAAGTGAACCGACATCTCATGCCTCTTTACGGCATAAGATGTCAATGCAGCATGTCTTTTGTGTCCTTTACTGCTATCATCTGTCCCAGCAATCACTCTTCAACATTGTCTTTCACATCATATATTTTTCTTCAGTCTTCTCCGTGCTTTTTACTCGTCCATGTTCATATTTAGCACTCTCGTATTATGAATGTCACTGCTCCTCGCAACTTGTTAATCAGTTCTAATATTTGGCACATATTCCTTATCCTATATTATATTATAATATTTCTTGGATGGTTGTAGTGATGTGTGAATTGTTAAGTATTCCTCTGGATTACACTCGTCCATTTTTTTTCACCTACATATATAGTCTTTTATCTCATCTCTCAGACAGAGCATAAACGAGAAAAAAAATTGTACGATTGGGTATTATCATTTATTTAGTTTAATTATTAATGATTAATAATTCAATTGTTATTTAATTATATATTATATTTCTTTTAGGCATTCGGCACCCGCAAGATATTTATGTAATTTGTTACTACCCCGTCCTTATTCAGAATGTTCAATTTCAATTAGAGTTAATTATAAGATTCCTTTCTGGAAGCCTAAAAAGAATGTGAACACGAATTTCCAAATAAATCCTTATAAAGTAGACTGTTTACAGAGCTATTTTTGATGTTGTTTCGAAGGACTTTATTCCATTTACGTCTCGGCAATTGTTTGACGACTTTTATTTCTATAGCGTTCATTTCAACTAAATCTTACACAAAATAACAAAGTACTTTTTTACGAAATATTTTTGTTTCACGTTTCAACGTGACAGGCGAAACGTGGAACGAGATCCGCGATTTAATTATACATATGTATATCACGAATACGCCATGGTTTGGCAGTGATATTTATAATATCCATATAATTTTCAATAATTTTATAATGTACTCTCGTTTTATGAATGACCAGTTGTCATATGACAATCAAAAACGCCAAATTATTATTGTAAGGTGTTCATATAAAAATAAGTAAGTTCTGGTGTAGTACAAATTAAGATATATTTTGATTCTGGTACTCATCACCTATATTAATGTAACGAAAACACCTCAGTCAGGAGTACTCTGTTTCAGCTCTGGATAAACATATTTAAAGAAATCACGTCACAGTTACATAAAATAACATTACATTTTATTTTGTTATTCAAATAAACAAATTTATAAACTTATTGCATTACGCTCTCAGCGTCTCTAGCAGTGAATAAAGAAACATTTCAGTGACATCACCAAACCTGTTTAACAATTTCAGGGAATGAGGGATCAATATTGACAAAATTGATAAACGTTTGTGATTCCACGATATATGCATTGTCAAACGGCATTGTCATTGGTCATACCATGCGTTCATGATAATTATACTGTAAGCACAGCGAAAACTTATAAAAAAGTGATATTACCTACATTTTTAGTCACAAATAATAAAATTTATGATTATCAAGTGAGGTGAGACCCAATAACACGCAAGCAAAAATGACCATCTTGCTGAACTACTTCTGAATGTTAGTACGTAATTAATTAGTCAGGTACTTATGAATATGGCGGCATATAGCTTGTATTTTTTTTTGTTTTCTTACAGGGCTGGCAGTTCTAGGAATTATTGATCGATATTTATAAGTGACTACACTAGAGAAACAATCATCTTTATTATTATTATTATTATGAGTATTATCTGCTTTATTAAGCTTGCAATAATGATGACACAACCTATGTACAACGCATTTCATTTTTAAATCGATCGTTTGTGTAATTCGTATTTTTTCAAATATTCAGATGTCTGCAGACATAAAAATTTTCTCGTCTCGTTCAAAACGACGTGTCGAGCTCACTCGTTATTCGTTAATAAGAATTAATAGAAAATATTACTAGCACCTAATGAATATTCAGTGCTGGCGAAGGTCGGTCGATGTCCTTATCGTCGTACTCACCTATTCTTATGTGGAATCTTTTCTATTAGGGAAGATAAACCTGTAACAATAAAAACATGATTAATATTATTTAAAACTGAACTACTTTGCGGATGGTTGACGAGATTTTTACAGAGTGTTTTTATTCTACACGTCCTTAGTTTATTGATATAATGTAGCTGACCGACACGAATGGTAAGTGAAGATGTATTTGGTAAGAACCATTCACTGTTACCGTAAAGACAACACATAACCGAACGAGAATAATGAATAAACATTTCTAGTACTTCGGAGTTTTTCCACTTTAATGAGTATTATAACTTAAAAATACGAACCAGCCTTAAAGAGCTAGGTACACTCATATTTGATAGCAATCAGCAACTTATTGCTACGTTTAGCAAGACGCTATTTTCGCTTTCTGATACTAAATACAGTTTTTAATAACAGTCTTTATCATTATAATTTGATAATAATAATAATGCTTTTTTGCATAATCATCCTTGTGTTTCGGTAGAAAAGATATTGTAATTGAGGTTTACAAATGATGCGTCTCATCTCAGAAATCTAAATTGAGTGTTCAATTTAGATCAAGTGTAGTTCAAGTACGCAATTAAGGAATATTGTCGTTTTGTAACAATCGTATAAATTACGATCTAAGCATTTTAATTTTATTGTAACCTTTCTCAGTAATCAGCTAAAATCAGCAAAATGTACAACTTGAAAACGAACGCTTGATACGTGACGGCATACGATTATATTAGTTTCTTCACTCATAGTTGACAAGAAAAGGTATAAGGAAATTCGTTTTTAAATTTGCACGCAAGTCCAATACGGATTTGAACAAGAACTTAGAGCCACAAGTCGCGAGTCGCGAAGCAATAATTACATTATTGTAACATAATAAGAGTGATGTAACTTTGTAAGAGTTTAATATTAAATTATTGTAGATTTGTGGCTAACGTTCTGCTTGTGCAGGGCTATTGTATTGTTTTCACCTTGACCTCTTTTAAAACAAACGTAGGTCGGGTATGTATGTATATTGGGATATTTATATATAATGATTTGGTGGCATTGTACTAGGTAATATACTGCTTATTTAATTTAAAAAAAAACAAGACCTTGTCCGCCGAGCATTTGTTCGATTCGGGGCTAGGACAAATATTTATGTGACAGATTAATGTTTCTGTCTTTGTGTGCGCCCATGCCACTCCCAACACAAGGAAACCTAGTGCGAGGTAATGAGTGTGTGAACGTTTATTTATTCATTTTTTCTTATTTACATATTTGCAACGTCAACATTCATCAAGAAGAGGGGTAGTGTGTGAATATATAAGAAAGCCGATTTGATAGTTCAAAGGTAGGTATCCCATTCACAGCTAGCATTCATGTAATTTTTATATAGGGTGGAAATTACTATAATTTAGTCATTATAATAATATAAACCTCAAAAAGTACGCCGTTTTAAATAACATCCTCCTACTGTTAGTTTATTTTTTGTTCTAAAGCGCAAACCATTTTCAGGAGTTTCATTCTTAAAATTTACTTGAGCAGGATATACTTTCTTTTAGTATAATTACTTATTTATCTTATGATTTCAGATATAATTTAACTGTACTTTTTTTTTAAAGAGAAAAGTTCTCTCATTTCAAAAAAAAATTAAGACTAAATATATTCATTTTAAGTATATAAAATATTTGTTTTTATTTGGGCTATGCAGCATTAAATATTGTTTCATTATGTTTTTTTTTATTAAGTAATATTTAAAATAAAATATTTAATCAGCAATTTATATTGTAATTATGTGCAATAAAAGTATTGGTGACAACATCGTTAGTATTGACTTTAAGAAACTGCTGTTTGTACATACACACAAAAAGTTCTTCAAAATCGGTTCAGCCGTTTATATGGAGTTTAGTAACATACACCCATACACACTTGCCGACACCTCTCACCAGCCATCAAGCATTTCCTTCGCTCATTCTGCCCCTTTACTTTAAGAATTTTGCAATAAAGGGTAAATAAATATGTTACTGAGGTAAATTAAAAGTGTTTTTATACAAGTGGTTGACTCGACTAGAAATGAAATGAAATGAAATAATATTTTATTCGAAGTTGGTTTTTACAAATCGTTTCAACAAATCCCTACCGTGAGTGGTCTCGGAAGAAGAAGCGGCAAGAAACTCCAGGGAGTTTTTTTCCTTCTCACAGTTACAGAACGCACTTAAACTGGCTTATATTAAACTCATGTCCAAGCAGTCTTATCCTGAAAGTAATCATCAAGTTTGTAATAACCTTTCCGCATAAGAACGCCTTTGACGTGAGTTTTAAATTTACAATATGGCGTTTCTGTAAATTTTAACGGAATTTTATTAGAAATATTTACACATCTACACCCATGAAAGAGCCACCAGTTTTGCTTAGTCTGAAGCAAACAATGCGTGCTAAATCTTTGGTAGCAACGTATGGACGGTCGACAAGATGGCTGACGGTGAAAGTGGACGGACGGTGTCCGGCTGTCCGACCGAACCGTTTATTTCGATTATACACATAGCTATGTCTAGCCACTCCCAACGAACTGGTTAGGTTGCAACATCGTAAAATCTGCGAAGTGGTTTTAAAAATCTCAATATTACATACTGTAGCAATAGTGAGACCATTATCTCTCGAAATTTTTCATGTTGATCCAAAATGTCTTTCAATTTGAAAAGTATTTCTGAGATGATTTAATGAATTTTACTAGATATGCAACGCAATGCGGAAAACCTTCGCGGATAAATAAAAAAAAACTTAGTGATGATCCAATGCTAACTATAGGAACAAAAAGTTATATTCGAATATGAAATAGTGACATTGAAATGATACAATTCCGGTCACTCGCACGATTTCTCGAAGTGGCTTGCGTATCCGGAAGCCGATTAGGTGTCTATTATGTCATTAGAGGTATTTTGTTTCTACGTATTAACAGGGTATTATTGCAATAACTATATAATATATAATAATTCGATAGTGTTATGGATATGAGTTTTTATGAATAATCATCATCAGAACGATAATAATCCCACTTTAAAGGCGGATCTTCTCTCACAATGAATGTGTAAAAACTTTAAACTTTAACGGTATAGTCGACTACGGTGACTACGCATCATCAAGCAGATTGAACGATAATTAATATCTAATATATTTAGAGGTACGTGAAAGATTCAAACACGGATATTTCGTGTGAGATACCGACATCCAAACCACTGGAGTGTTGCTGAGTATGCTCACTAACTAAAATGAATAAAGGTGCAGGCAACAGGCGGCCTCCGGAGCGATCATTTTTAGACAAACAAATCATCGATTTTGACTTATTATTTGTCCTGTGATTTGACGAAGAGAATGAGGAAACGAAGAACATAATACATTGATGTTCTTAATAACAGAAGATTAAACATCGTCAGTGTAAAATACAATAAGACAGGAGGAGTGCTAACACTGTAAAGTAAAGTATACTTTTACTTATTATAAATAATTGCTTGGCTACAATCCCACTTGATGGTGAATGATGATATAACCTTAAATGATAAAGTGTTATAGGATGGAACACATAAACAGGCAGACCATTACTCCAATTCTTCATGATAAGCATTACAAATGACGGAGCAAAACGCGTCTTACGTTCTAGAGCGAAGTTTACGACGCAGGATGGACCGTCGCCGTGCGTCGTGTCGTTCGACAGTGTAAAGGGGATGGCGGTATCAGATCGTGTACGCTGCGCACGCTCTCCGAAATGTATCCTATAGCCTATAGAACACCGAGAGTCTGGCTACTATACGCCTGTGTTTGAAGCTCTGAAGGTTACTCTCAACCAATTCTAGGTCACCAATAAGCCTCTTTTGTACCCCTCTCCATGATTCCAAAGCTGTTCCACATTCGGCAGCACCACGTAGCATAATACGTAGTAAGTTTGAAGCAAGGGTATAGAGTCGGTTTGATAGTCGGAGCTTATAAGGTTTGTACAAAAGAACTACAGCAATGGATAGTAAGTAACGTTGTGTTTCGGTTTGACAACCCATTTTCTAATATAAATTTGTACTAGAGATGAATAGACAAATAAAGTGGGTCTAATAATTCAAAATACATATATATTGTAATGTGTTCTCAACCTCGCTTTGTGGATGGGGCATTATCAGTTAAACAGCTGTTTAGTGCACGTTTAGTAGTTAGATTTTTTTATATTTCCATTTTAATCGTTATTTAAACAAGATGGCGAACGGAGACGCCACATTATAAAAAAAATTTTAACTGACACTTTTGTGTCATTCGTGTTTACTGTTAATCAAACTGTTACAGGGTCAAATCTGTTCATTGAAAATTTTTCGTCAGTTTTCTTTTAAGTATAGTTATATACATTGGTATGCATTCTTTTCAAGATTCTAGTTGATGACAATTCTAATAATGGACCGTTGGTGGTCTTATAATCGTAATCGGATCGATTGAGCCAGTTGACGTTGTTTGAGATTAATCGAATTTGTAAGAGCGGGCACGTACAAAGGCGCGTTGTGATCAAATTTCTCGGTACCGTCGTCTGACGTCGAGCCAAATTATCACATGTGATTCATAAACCTCTGTTACGTAATAAGAATATAGGTTTTTTCTGAACTCTCAAAGGTTATATGTAACTACATTTTTCTAAGAAAAAATTCCCTCGTCTGTTTAACTCTTAGCGACCATCATGCAGTTTTCGAACTACATGTCATCACTTAACGAATTTCAATACGAATGTAGGCTAAATATGTAAAATGTCAGCTACCTCAAAAATTTTATTAAGTAATGATAAATTTAAATCCCCTAAGTTCGTACCTCTATCAATTTATATACGTTCTTGCTCCTTTGTTTCTTACTTTAGATTGTTTTTTTTTATACTCTAGAGCGCTTCGTATATTGTTGAAATGTACATTTCAATATGTTAAATTACAGTTTCGTAGTATTAAGTCCTCTGGGTGACATTTGCCCTTGCGTTTAATTATAAAGGATTGTAAATCTTTAGGATTTGTATAATTTGTAATTTACGCAAATGCGAAACAGCCAATACCTAGTTAGCAATTCCGAATGTATAAATAAGGTATACATACATGACGCTGACAAAAATTGCTTTATAAAGACATCCATGAAAATGTATTTACATATTTATTTATGGTTCCTTTTGGGGTTTAAAGAGCTCTATCCGTCTTTGAGTACGAGCAATTCCCTTGCGCGTGATGTAGTGCCGCTGAACATCAGCCAATATCACGGCAGTTTTTTATCACCAGTTTCCTCTGGTGTGGCTCCGTTAAACCCGGTTATCTCGATGTTACTCTTACATAAAGACGGTACTCATTAACAGCCTGGCTCCGTCGTAAATCAATCATGAAACGATTTAACCATGTTTCTTTGATGACTGTGTCTAAGAAGTAGTTAACAAGTTGCATTTCCCTTTTTTTCTTGGCCGGCAACGCGTCGTTGATACTTTTATTATTATGAATGTCAATAATCGGCTCGTTCGTCCACTACTAGTTTACACAGTTGTTTCTTTATCTAGCAGAATTCTAGTTACACGGGGTGAAGGTGAAAATTTATATCTATAATTACAAGCCTTGAAATAAGTAATAACAACTTTGTTAAGAGAAAATAGTTTAGAATATATTCATCGTCAATACATCTGTTATTAATTCTGTTATCGTTTAATCTATTAAAATTCAATTAAATTGGATATTATAACGCGTGCTATTACCAAAGCAATTACATTTAATTGTTAACAATATACAATCGAATTTAATTTCGCAGTTACGTTGTTTTTCCTTGACATTGAATTAAAGCATAAAATACCACAACAATTTAATTCTTATAATATTACAACACTGTGTCACACTGCTCACAGACCGACAGGTTGTGTCAAGCTCGTAGACACAAACTTTATGTTAAACTCATAGTCCAGGTGCTTGTGTAATCATACACTGTGTGTGTAACTGTGTGCCCATAGACCAATAATTCTTTTTATTATTGACACTCGGGTCGGTCATTAATTGCTCCACCAATCCGTATTTGAGCAGTGTAGTTAACACGTCCCAGGGCTCCTTAATCACAGCGACGGATCCTTAACCCCGAATTAGGCCACTTGTGGGTTCCAGCCAATTATCACCAGCAACTTCGCTCAGATGTAATTTACAGCAGAAACGTAAATCAGAAAGATAGTAAACAAAAGCATCGGTACAACGATGTCATTTACTTTATTTTTAAGAGCAAAATCGAAACTCACATATACCTACAGACCACAAAAGGTCGGAACATATATATAGTGGGTTCAAAAGAAATAGATAATATATCTTCGTTATGCAGCCCAAAACGATGTAACCTAGAAATTCTAGCACTCATTTGAGAATTAATAGTTCTAAATCAGCCGGTGTCAGTTGGCTTTGAATTATGAATCATGATGGCGGCTAAAGCAATCTTGGTCAATTACTGAACTAACCTTGCCGCGGGTTCGCCAGGATGTGACGTCATTAGTGCAATAGCTCAAATGCTCACTTCCTTTAATAACATGAACATGCCATCGTTTTCTAATTACAATAATTTAAACATCTTCTATTTTATATTTAAATTATCAACTAAAAATGATTATTGTCTTATGATCATATTAACAGCAAGAAGAAGTAAATCGGTTTTATTTATTTAAGTGCCGGATGTTTCTATTATGAGATGGGAAAATACTTCAATATATAAAATGATAATGACGTGGGCGTGTTCAATTGTTTTAGGGGTGGGAAAATGCGTTCCGGTCTCTCTCTCTGTTATGACAAAAAATTTTTAAACAGATAACAATTTTTTGGGCTCTAATGATCTTCCTAACACAGCTTTAATACTTATTGTTCGTGGTAAGTTGTTTTATTCTAAACAAAGAAATAGAAAGTAGTTATAATCCACCAAACTTTTAAATAATTATAAAGGTAATTTGACCGATGTGGGTCTATTACATTTTTACATCATATTATTGCTTCAATCAAGGAATATAAATAATTCACCGTAACGCAGTAACCAATTTTAGTATATGTACTGCCGAAGCAAGTGATTTTTGTTTTTAATTATTGCTCTATTGCTATTTATCTTCCTTATTATAGACATCTCACAAAATACTGCATTATAGAGATGCCAAAGATCTAATAATCTAAGCGCGGCCGTAAATAATCGCTTGAGGATTCCCGCCTGTTTGTGTCATGAACGAAAACAATTAATTTTTGCAATCGTAATTACTTATACACAGAGAATAGAAAATAGGCTATAGGTACTGATAAGTAATTAACGTAGCCGAATCTAGGTCTACCAGTTGCGATAACGGTGGCATCCACCTAAGATACAGCGGACCGTGTTTCTGTCGCATACTTTGTAAACAAAAACAAGTAGGTACACAAGTCTCGCTCTTCTGTGGTCTGACATACGTATACTCATATACAAAGTAATAAACATCTTATACATCTATTGTCTATTGTCGCGTAGACGCGTGTTTCCTCATATTACACACTTCTATGGTGGGGTGACTAATATTTAACTCTTGCCGTACTGTTGTCGTAAATATGAATGCCACAAGTAGCTAGCTTAGGCTTACACTGCCATGCAGAATGGACGACATTCATCGGTGTACGGACAAGTACAGTAAAAAGGATCGGTTAAGTAAGTTTTAATTTAACCAAATCGATTGACAACTGCATTCAGGTGGAAGCACATCTCTAAAGAACATCAAAAATGACAAATTATCGAAATCGGACGAAAACCTAACCGGATAACCCTTTGACCCGCAACGTATATACGTTTGATAAGTGCGCGGACATCGAGACACAGTCGAGGCCAATAACCCTGGCTATCAGCTGACGACATCGCGCAACTGCGAGAGAATTATCTTTCACGACGTATTTCGGTCGTTACACCATAGCCCTTAATACCACCACGGGCAATCCATAATAGTATTTCTAATTGCTAAGCATTACATCGGCTTCAAACAGTTTGTTGATATTTATTTATTATGATACTTTATACAGCCTTATAAAATGCGATGTGAAAGCTTATGGACATTCTTCCCCAGTCAATCCAGGGCAATGATGAAAAAATATATTAAATGACTATTAATAATATGTTATACATACACAATATAAAATTGTATATTATAAATACAAATCAAAATCCATAGTTATTACTATTTATATGCACCTTAGGCCGTGACATTTTAATCAAGAGGTTTTATAAATAAAGTTCTCGGTTGTCTCCTGAATAATCCTTTCCTTTCCATTGGCAGCGCGATTCACAGTATTGTCACCTGAACGTCAAAGAAGTAATGGTAGAAACGTGGAATATCCAATATCAGATTATCTGAAGACCATAATACTTTATCAAGAGTGATAACGAAAATCGTCCTTAAAATGAAATGGCTAAAGATAGACTACAGTAGATAGATAACATCTTGTACGCCAAATGAGGAGCGAATTTAGCTAATGTGAATATTGTATATGTAATATAATTTCGGCAACCCGAAGATATAATAACCGTTATTGCTGTTGAGAAGGCGTTCCAGTTTATTTAGATCGTCTAACAGTTCT
This sequence comes from Megathymus violae, assembly GCA_003671415.1. Lineage (NCBI taxonomy): Eukaryota > Metazoa > Arthropoda > Insecta > Lepidoptera > Hesperiidae > Megathymus > Megathymus violae. The sequence goes on along the minus strand of PDGT01000009.1, from coordinate 4,040,710 downwards.
GAATAGTACACATAATCGATAAACGAATAGCTTTGCTACATCAGAACGAAATACTTAAAACTACTAAGAGAATGTAAAGCAGTCATAACTACGAGTAATCTCAGCAATGTGTACCCGCCTATGAGTATTGTTGGTATCTCAATTGCTTGACACGTAACCTTAAAGAAGCCCAGGTAGTGAACGTGAAATTGAAAGAAGAAATTATAGGAAGTGCCTACACGCTGTGGTCGAATAAGGCATTTGTTTAAGGCATTTGAAAAGGCAACAAGTACTGCCAGGGTAAGCTTTTTATTATACGGCTGTTATCATTCACCTTAATCAGTGCATTAGTAATACTATAAACAAGACGAAACGCGGACTTAAATTATTTATTGGCTCGGTCAGCGTAAACCAGTCATAACGTGCTTAACTTTTCCTCTATCCGAAATTAAACTTTTTTATCGATTCGGTTTCGGATATTTTTATTTTGGATATCCGATAGCTTCGGTTACGGTTGCGGAGCTCCGTAACATCCCTGGAATATACTTAACGGCTCTTATTAAATTAAATTTTAAGCTGCCTATTTTTACATATCACTTCAAGGTGTAAAATAAGTATAAGAAATATTTATCAACCTTCAGGAGTTATTTTGTTTGAGGTAATCTTCGCAAATGTATTGTTACGTACTTTGTATTCGATTATATATTCGTTACATGATTCTGTGATCATGATCGCGATTACTTGATTCGTATTCATAGGTATTATTATCATTCTTTAACTATTTTTCCATATTAATTGGAGACAGCACATCAAGTCTATATGTAAAAAAATATGATATCTAATATGTGACGTATTAGTAATTATAAAATGTGTAATAAATGAAATTACAAGTAAAGTACCTATGTTTTTGCCGTTTTCCCGATCGAAACCTCGAATTTACGAGTAAATCAAAAGAAGAGGTATTTATTACAACTTTTCTGTTTTATTGCGCTGAGTCCTATACACAGTAGCAAGTCAGTGTTACAAATCGACCGAATTGTTAATATAAGTGTCATGTGCGAAATTTTTATTGGCCTTCGTATATTATTACAAACATCGGCAGGGGCGAGCGTCCGCGCAGGTACGGCTCGTACGGAGCGCAAATATCGCGACCTACTTCGCGCAGCCGCCTCCGCGCGTGGTATCGCACTGCTAAAAATAGACGAAATATTGAGAAAGCCACGACAGCCAACATATCGCTTTGTTCCAACATTGTTTGTATCGATCTTTTTTCCGATAAACAACTTCGAAATCGCGAAATATGTAATAGTCATAATTATGAAGGTTTACCTACATTCACGACACAGATCCGCCTACACTCATTATTCTCATATTTATTATTATAGTATTCTCGAGAAACTCAATAATTGCGTAGGAACTCGAAGGCATAAATCACTAAAATATGTAAACGAGTCCATTAACTATAGGCAAATGATTTCATATCGTAAAAGACTACTTATTAAACTATTGTTCGCTCTTCTTCACTGTTCACATTGTTAATGACAAATCTTTTCTCAAAGTAACACAAGGCACAAGCCGCGGACACCTGCCCGATGCGACAGTATTGGCAGTCGAGGGTGTTGAAATTTACACAAGTGAGCACTCACTGTGAACGATTTAAAAACTCGTCCTCGTAGGCCTTGAAGCACTTGGCAACATGCCACACCCATACATACAAAATTAAAAATGTTTTGCATCTCACTCAAATAAACTTCCTAATTAACTCCTAATTGGAATAGAAGAGTAAGACGTCGTCCACCTTTAAATATTATTTCACAAAAACCAAAAGATTCTAACCGGCAGTGAAATGGTAAAACTGTAAAATCCAGGTGCTCAGCGAACTGATCACGAAACAATAAAATAAAGCGTGTCGGCACTTCCGCGATCAACGTAACGTCTTTATCAAGATAAAATGGTGACATTGAAAAACGCTAACACGGTAACTACTTCCTTTTGCCACGAGCGCCTTTAAAACGAACAGTTTGTGTTCTCGTAATTTTGTATACCTATTTACACCACACTGATAATAAATAAGGTTACGACGAACCGTGGGCATATTGGAAGCGCAATCTAATAACTAACGGTACACGTCATTTCAACAACTCACGGGTTGGTCAAACAAAAAAAGGAGATAATCTCAAGCAATTTAAATTAACTTATAGAAAATAGGCTGAACAAAAGCACGACACCGCAATCCGGTTTCCTTCCACGTATGCGATCTCGCTTGTAAGTCTCGGTATTTTACCTCGCGAGAATTGGAGGAGCGACGCTGCCAGCTAACTCGACACGACGACGTATTGCCAGCAGCCAGCACAACACTCGGGTACCACTCACAAGTCACACAACACCTATTACAGTCACTTCCTAAACTACAACACTGACCGCTTAGGGGGCTCTTGTTAAGTTTTTTGCTGATGTCTATAGTTGTTCGCAGAGAACTCACGTATCAAAAGTCGAATGTTATCACTGATGACGACCGACACATACGTTCACAAATACGACTCGCAATAGACTGCTCTGTTAGTAGAGCCAGAACGAGAATCGGCCGACGACGGCCGATTGGACCTGGGAGGGAAGGGGGCATCGCGACGAGGTCTCGTTCGCTCTCGCGCCGAGAAGCTCTCGTAATCACATCCAGACAGAGTAGGGGGCGCGAAGGTAACCGATAGGTTCCGAATTGACCCGAGGAGCACCCGCTAATCCCGCTATTATCATCGTTCTTTAGAACTACGGTACCGAGACACGGAGGGCGTGACGTTATCGGTAACGTACGTGCATCGGACGCCGGCCCTCGGTCTTTATTAGTTCTGTGTACGTCATTGGAGTCCGACGAAGATCTAGAGGATAGCTTATCTAATGAAGCTCATAATGAATAACGAACATCTAATCGGGCTTAAATAAAATTTCTGGTTAATTGTTTATTTGGTAAAAAATAAAAAAGGGATAGTTTCGTTATAATTAGATGAAGATGGACTTACTGAAAAAAATATGCACGGTGACAATAAATTTATAAATGCTTATTTTTTCTCAACTCTACATCTTTCTTTTTATTGAATTATTGAAATTGAAATGACATTTCTTTGCTTCTTAATACTTCTTTCCGTAGAAAAGAAAACTCTGAGGTTTGAAATTTAAGCTTTTCAGTTTCCAGAAAAACTTTAAGTTAATAAGCTTCATGAGTTAACTTTTATGCAAACTAATTGACGGAAAAAGCTTTCAAACAAAGTTTCTAATTTAGTTCAGCTTAAAAACTTAAGCTTTTTAAGATTCTACAATTTTCCCTTTATAAACTACAAACTAGCCAAAACGCGGATTTATCATTCGTCCAGAAAGATGAACTCTCTATGGAATGATAACGAAATTGACGTTCTAGATATACGTATTTTACTGTTCAATGTCTTAGAAACTTTGCAAACTTTCTCTGACAAACCAATCCCAAATCTACTTGTTACAATCATTATTATTAATATAAGGTCTTACTACAATGTAATGCATAAAATGTGACATTTTATATTTTTGCAAATTTCGATTTTTTCTTGCTTTTATCCTTTTAATCTAGTTTCACGGAATCGTATTATTTTCTTTCATTTTATACTAATTAAGTAATCTGATTTCAATAGCCACTGCCAAATTATCTTTCCTATCTTGCGTCTTTATGTTTTAACTTTACCTCGTTCGTAGTTAAATTAAATGGTTAAATTTACTTACCAATTTTATCTAAAGTTAAGCGCGCGAAAAATATTATCGGTGTTTTCTTAAGAAAAGGGCAACGAAGATATTCTTAATCAGGATTAACCTGTCGGTACCATTCGTATCTTACCGCTTAATTTTAAGCCTTAATTGGAAGCAGATACTCAATACGTTTAGCCTTGTTATATTTATTATCAGAATTTTTTTATATTATCACTTAACCCGTTGCGTTCAGCGATCACTCTAGCGTTAAAAATCCGTTATGTATAAAAGCAATTTGCATCAAGCAAAAAACTCGAGTATAGAGGAAATTTCTCGGCGTCCAAACTTTTTGCTTAGTTGCTCACGATCAGATCGCGTTCTGCAAGGCGACCTACGTTTAATTTAGCGTGCGCGTGAAAAAGACGTAGTTTATAACTCAAATAGCTGTATCCCGCTCTGGTAGCTGTGCCTGAAATGCTTGAATGGTTTCATAGCGTCTGCTAGCTCACGATACTTACAGATTCTCTCGACTTTCTTTGGCAATGCGAGTTCGCACAACTTTCCGAGTCATTGTTCTCTACGTTACACGTGTGGGAACTTTTGTTTTTGTTTTGTTTCCACGTGATTTTCTAAAACATGCGTGACAGCAATTGTATATGTTTTTTTTAAGCTAGGAAGCGTATTTTTAGTTTATGTGACATGCAATATATTGTCAGCTCAAAGATTATTTTTGATTGTACTTCATGAACCTCCATTATGACGCGCTATTTGTTTTTCACTACGTTAATGATTGTTTAGTTCAAATACTCGTATATCTGATGCGTGTTAATCTCCACGAATCTTATATGATTTCATTGTGTACATCATCTTATCAGCTTCAAATGTTACAGTAAATTTTGTACACAATGGAAATGTGTATATATCCAAGGATATATAATTTTATTTCAGCTCGTTCTTTTCGTAATGGTTACGTGAACACATTTTCGTAATTTATTAGTATACAAAAATTACAAATTGCATCAAAGTATAATCTGTTCGGAGTAAAACATTTTTGCACCAAACGAAAAAGAAACACTGAAATAATTATGTCTCGATCTACAACTGATAAACACGGAAACGTCTTATCAATTACGTCCCCGTAAATCTGATCTTTTGATCTGCAGATTTTTTATCACCTTAAATGTGTTATTTATTTTTGGGTTAATTTCAATGACGCACCCAATTATCGGTTTTCGCGGTTAAACTCTTATGCTATCAAATGATAGATAGTTTGCGGACGTAGATACAACTATACTTGTCGTTGTTGTATTTTGCTTTGTTCATAGTTTACATCTCAACAATATGTCCTATCATCTTGTTGTGAAGTCAATCAGATGACATTGATTCAATACTAGTGCTGAAGAAAAGGGCAATCACAGTTTTATATAAATTTAAATGGCATGAGTCTTTACAACAAAAAAGTAAAGAAATAGCACTATAGTATAATTTTTTCTCCGTGCAGTTTGCGTCATAAAATATCGGAGCGGTGAAGCGAGTATTTTGCTCTCTCTCCCACTCACGGGCCTTATGGGCGGGCATAGTGATGCGCGTTATTGTTGTCGATAAGCGTTATCGATAGTGTATTTAGTTTTGTCATTATGTAGGATTGTGATGAAAATGAAAGAAAAATAGATAAAACAACGTATTTATTAAAATAAGAGTAATAATGATTTAAAATAAATTATTAATTAGCATTAAATTAGCATTGCATTAATTTGCAGATATTAGGTGGGGGTAATGACGAAACACTAATTACATAACAATTGACAAACAATGATCATAACATAACAATATCGCAGCACCCTTTGTATGTCGCACCGCCGACGTGCACCTGCCTTCGATGACTCATTTGTTCTTATCGATAATGGCGTTGCGCCCGCGCAACATGCTTACCGCCCTAGCCGACTATTATGACCCAAACTGTACGGGGAAAAAAATTATGCTATAGTGTATCTACAAGTCGTAGCTTCTTATTACCTTTATAGTATACTGGCGACCGGTCCCAACTTCATTTGGCCACGTATGCCATTCGCAATTACATCCAAAAAGGAAAGTAATTTTTTAAATAATTGCCGTGGTTTCAAATATTCCCTCCACTTCGCACTTCGCCATTCGCACTCTCTTTTTGTAATATCAGTACAAATATTAATCATAAATAGATAAAATTAAGCCTTGTATAAGCAAGAAATGCTACGCATAACGGTCAAACAAAAAATATGTATAATTTGGTTACATCCTTATAACACCGACGATGCAGTGATAATTTATGAGGCTCCGTGTACGGTTTTACAATAATGCCTCAGAGTTGATACATGATTCATCTATTGGAATTTTCATGCGATGTTTTGAAACTGCAGCTTATAGGTTAAGGATCTTTTACTTTAAACAAATATGTATATCAACGACAAGGACGCCTGGAAATAGTAGCGCCGCAACCGGTTCTGCGTAGGTTAGAATCTTACTAATAGTTTCTAAGTAATTATTACATGTTGAATAAACAGATATGCTAATGATTGTAGTAAAAACAAAAAATGACGTGACAGGGTTTTTATAAAATATCTAAATTATTAAATGACTTTAAATATGTGGTAGACCTATCATCATTATATCGTTGCCAATGGATACATAAAACTTTGCAGATCAAGTTTCAAAAATTATTGAATTCGGTGATCTTTAATTAATCATTTAATAATCAAAGTCGTTGATGCTGCCTGATAGCTTTATGTCAAAATAAATTTAAATTCTTGTCGTACTTTGAAGTACTCTGTAACCTAATCTAAAAAATTTCGTCGAACATGATTTTCCAGGGTCTGAATAAAAGTTATGGATTAAGACACGTAACTATTGATATTATAAGTCAATGCTTGACTACACTTCTACTTGATGGTAAGTAGCGAATAGGTTAAAATAGTGAAGTTCATTAGAAAAATATATTAATTTTAAAACCTATTCACTCTTAACTTACAATCATCCACGTTGTAATAGAATAAAATCACCAATGCGAGCAGTTTATTGAAATCTTTCGTGGTACGTATGATAAATGCCGAAGCAAACCGCGTTTCCGTATCGAAGATATGTTTATAACGAAAGGGTGGGTAGTCGCCGTGCGTTGAGTTGTTTGATAGTAGAACGGAGATAGGATAGTTAAACTAAGGATCAGCGGGCGGCTGACTATTCTGCGCTTCTGCTAAAGGCTCAGAAGGTTGAAAAAACCAATTCTGCGTCCCCGTTAAACCTCTTTGCACGCCTCGTCATTGAGTCCAATGTTAACAGGTGACATTTGGCAGCACCAGCCCACATGTGACAGCAATACTCCACACGCGGACGAACCTGTGCTTTATATAGCATTAAAAGTTGTTTCGGTTTGAAGTACCGTCGCCCTTTTGCTATACCTAACACCTTTTTTTTTCGAGAGGGGAACCTTCAAAAGGTACCCGGTGCCGTAGGAGCGACACCAGGTTATGTGGGATTTTTATCGCACTAAACACCTCCCCCCCAGTGGCCTTGAAGTGATGTGATGGCAGGGTCGCCATGAAGTGATGTGTGATCGTGTAATAAAACACATCCGATCGGGAGTAGATATCTTTTATTACTGTCTTAAAACTATTACATTATAACTTAGCCTACTACGCATACACACACAGACAACATACCTTAATTCTATTCTTACATACACTACAGGCCTGCCTCAGTGACATGTTCCTATGTACAGGACTTCTCCAATGGAACGCAACCGGAGTCCTGAGCGCGTGCCCCGCCGGGCTCTGGTCGTGATAAGCCTCCGCTCACCCCCCACCTTCTGATGATTACGGCGGAATGCGGCCACGTATTCCGTCGCCCTTCTCAGGGTCGCTGACTGGACGGTTCGAGCTGCCACCCTAGCCGCCCACAACTCCGGATGTCCCCTTTTAATCGCCTTTTACGACAGGCAGGAGATACCGTAGCCTTATTCTGGTCCCGAGTTACAGGGACACCGCGTTAGAGGATGTTATGTACGCCAAGGCGACTCCATCTCCACGCGGGTTCAGCGCGCTTCCTAGCTCGTTCGGCGTCTTCCGGAGGTTCCAACGCTGAGACTCCCATTCTGGGCAGTACTGCAGCAGTACTCGAGCAATATATATTGTAACTATTTTACTGCTTTGATTGGTTATGTTTAGTGTTCATTAACTATCTCAAAAATCGCAGAGCTTTTAAGTCAGGTATCCACAATGGACACTTGTATACTATATGAAGTTTCATATTTTTTCCAACTTCTTCACGAGGTGAAATTACAATAACAACTGTATACAAGTGAATACAATCTGTTTCCAATCATAAATTTACGAACAGTGGCCCATTATACCATATGAGCAACTAACATATGATGTTAAAGACAACTTCTTTTATTTGTGCTAGCTACCACTAGGGGTGCTGAACTCGAAAATGATTACACAACATATACAACTGTTTTCGTATGAATAGGGTTGTCAATTTAACCTAAAATTCTATCTATTTTAATAAATTCCATTATTAAATACTTTTCATTTGTAACACTTTAATATACTGCTAAGCATTTCTCAAATTGACTTCAACTCCTTAGCGACCTCTATAGGGCAAGTGCGGATTCCAGCAGACCATTCCAATGTGGATTATGCCCTCTCTAACCACATTTTTGCCTGTAACGGTCACCTAAAGCGTGTAAATTCTTGAGTAGCCCACACATTGAATTCTAACCCCTTGAAAACAAGTTTCAATAAATATGCTCGAAAATGCTTAATTTGAGTCTATAGTTCTAGAATACAACAATTTAAACTCCGAATTGATACGCAAATTATTTTAAGAGAACTTTAGATACTTTAAGCATTTTCTTGATATGTACTATTTTTACCAAAACTCAGTTAGCAACCCTAGGTATGAGTGCAGAATGACGAGGCACAGGCAGGCGCAACACAAAACAGATTAATACAACTTCGTACGACCATTATTCTTGTAAGTAAAATATTTAGACATTTTTATCTGGATTTCGAGGTAATGATCCTAGCATGATATTAGGTTACTAGTAATACTATTATTTGTAATCTACTGTAGTAGGTGATTGTGTTATAGAGGGATCAAGGACATGAAACGGGTGTTTGTGTAGAATGCTAACTTACTATAGGTACATAAAACGACCAGCAACCCGCTTTCGGTGGGTACTCTTTGAGTTAACCGATTCTTCTGTTTACAATTAAAAGCCGTACCCAAAATAATTGTAAGCAGAAGTTTTTAACAGGCGGTTTTTTTTTTATTTTACCGCGACCTAATTTTCCTTATAAATCACTCTATACTAGGTTCTATATTTGCAACCAAATTACCTCTTATGACCCCTATCCAAATATCAAGCATTTTCGAGTAATTCAATCTATTCAATTTTTTTTCAAGAATGTACGATATTTAACTTTGAAATAAAAAAAAAAAAACATTAGTGCATAAAATATGCTTTTATTATTATTATCTGGTTGCTGCCACTTAAATACATAATAATCAACCATTAGACAGTACATATTTTCAACAATTTTTAAATCAGAGCTGCAAATCTTTAACTTAAAATGCGGGCAGTAGTTTTTGAGATTGTCAGGTTCGGACAGACATATAATTACTTTGTTTTGTGAGTATTGTATGTAGTAATGTACACATACTACGTACATAGGTAGGTCGGATTTCAAGAGACATAAATTAAAAAAATAATCCAGGTATTGTAGTAGTACGATTCACTGAGCTTGCGATAAATAATTTTTAATTCGCAAATGACCTTTGAAAACTAACACCGTGCAGGATTCGAACCTAACTCCCCCGTGAGAAAGACAGTCATACACATCACTAGGCTATCACTCCAAACAATTTAAAATATTACTTAGTATCTATTAAAAAGTGTGCGAAAATCACAAGTCTGCATCAGGATTCCCTCGTGATGTAGGTGACATGGACATACACAAACTAGATGTCGAAAACCTCCCACTAGAAGAAACATTTATGTATCTGTCTGCCTTTTGAAAATTGAACAAGGTCTTAGCTCCACAGTTTGTGACAATCGGAAGTGAAGTACTGAGTTAAGCTATAAGAAAACGGCTTCTAGTAACATGAGCGAACTTGTTAAACCATAGACCCTCGGATCTATAGATAGATCTCAAAGATATAAAAATATTTATGTTTGTTCATAGAAACAACAAATGCAATCTTAGCTATGTACCTTTATATTATTATACCTAGATATTATGATCTTTTGCCCAGCGGTAAGAGATAGATAGATTATTGATTGATGAGGATAGACATTTTTTTATTCTAAATCTCGTAACTGTTAACTAAATCTTTGGAAAAACCTAATTACAACAAGAAATTACGAAACAATATTAAGTCATGGCAGACAGAGATAGCAACTAGACAAAAGTGACCCCTACGTCGAGGCTTCTCATACGAAACGTTATATTGACCAGTACATTACATGTATTGCGCAGAAGGGTCATAGATAAATAACACAACACAAGCTGTATAACGTTAATTTGATCGTGTTTGTTTGTTCTAAACGTTATTTTAACTTTAATTAAATTCCAACGCGTTTTTATGTTAATTCACCATCGCTGTTACAGTATTACATGTAATACATATGTATATATACATATTATGTTATAACTATGGGTGATTATGATTATTACAACTCGACGTACAGAGAGTTTCCATCTTTGCTTACTGAACGTACCGCTTGTACGGACGGCGCGGTTTGCGTCGCCATTGCGCACTGTAAAAAACTAGAATGAATTGCTCGCCTCAGGGTTCCCGCCTTCTTCCAATATGGAAGTCTTCAAAAGGAGAGTGAATAGGCTTATATAAGTTCGCGCGTTAAACATCTTGGGCTTCATCACCACTTTCCATCGGGTGGGATTGTTGTCCTTCTTCCATGTAAAAAAAATATGAATATTAGTTTAATGAGTGCCAGTCCACGTGCTGGCTGGATCAGCTTAGTAATAAACAATTAACTCGCGCATCTCCGTAACACATTGGCGGATGTGACGTCACAGTAGGGTTGATACATTTTGACAGTTTAGTAAATAGTAAACATCTATAAAGACGTAAACAAACAATATAGCTTGACTTGCGTTATTATCTAATGCACTTTATATTTACTTTAAAATTTACTAAGGAAACTATATAATTGTATCATTTTCGTATTGATTTTTACTTTTTAATGTCCGCGTCTCCTACGTTTAAATGTATAATTAATTTTAAGAAAATCTATATTAACTATCAAAGTAGCCCCTGTAATATAGATAAGCCAAGTCAACCTTAGTTTGATTCGTAAAACAGTAGGTACTGTGTGCATCAATACATTACTGCACAACGTTCAGCATTAGAGTTAGCGGTTATCAGATGCAGGTTACCAGCACTATGAAATATATCTGCTTGACGTTTACAACACTGATTTAACATCAAGCCGTCGGCTGCGTGGTTTGTAGTGCTGCTGCATCACCGGAACTGACGTTTTTAAGATACTGAGTAAATGAATGATCGCGCTCAAGTTTCTTTCTGATACCTTTATTAACAATTTCAGTCTGAAGTTTTATAGTTCAGGCAAAGATTACTTCTAATCGTAGTCTAAAAATAATTCCTATCTTATTGTATACCTAACCTCAATAAAACTTTTCCTCTGTTCCCTACCATCACTTGCCAATTCCAGTTGGCTACACGTGTTTAACCTATGCATACCAGATCCTATTTTCGTCTTTACGAAAAAACCATGTAAACCAGTTACAAAAGGATAAGCAAATAAAGAGATAGAAAAAGCACCAACTTGTGCTCAGTTACTGCGGCGCAATCTAGTAGTGACTTACAACAAAGTGGACAGCTTATAAACTTTGTCTAAATAATTTCATATATGTGCTAACATTAATGTTTACCCGTCAATATCACTGTATATTTACGCCAAACATTTACAACATCCATTTTGAAATATACAAGAATAACCTTCGCAAACTCGATTCACTAGACATTAAATGATCGGGTCCAAGCATAGTTTTTTTTTTATGTTAATAGCCGACAAACGAGCAGACGAGCCACCTGATGGTAAGTGGTCACCGTCGCCCATGGACATCAACAAAACCAATGGTATCACTGATGCGTTGTCGGCCAGGAAATTAGAAGAAGGTAAAAAAGAAAGAGCTGGCTCTCAAGCCCCCAGCCGGAACACGACGAGTTGTTTGGGTGCTGACTCAAGCAGGAGGGTGGTAGTTAGCCAGGCGGGCTTTACGGAAAGTAATACCATTAAAGTAAGATACCAGTAATAATATTAATGACTTAATAATAATACTGATAATATAATCCTTACACGAAGCCCTACCACCAAGCTGGCTGACTTCTGTCGCCTCTTACGACACCCTGTTTTGTCAGCATGGGACTGAGGGGAGTATTCTAGGCCGCCCCAGCACGGTCAATTATGAAAATTGTAACGACTTGACAGATATGTTGTGTGATTCACACCAATCAAGTCCGTCAGAAGTTACACGATTAAAAATAACGTCTTTAAAAGAGAAAATGGATTTTTGACAGCCCTAAACTGCAACAAGTATCGCAACGCACTGTGAAAGCTACGATACGAGTGAATTGGGTTAAAGTGTCAAGCCGAGACACGCGACGCCAGCGGCTCTACCTAAACGGTCACACATTTTTTCTTAACAATATCATCTTTCATTTATTAAATTACGTATACCGGTATTTGGGTTCTAAGGGACATGGAGACCCTTATCCTTAATTCTAAGCTCTTCTCTTCTCACTCCTTATGCCGTACCCACTTGGCCAACGGAGAAGTTAGACACCAGATTCTTTGGTTGCGATCACTGGGCTCCACGATAAATTATGCATGGTGACAGAGCTCTTTATCGCTCTTTTGTGGCACCAGCCTTTATACAAGCAGGCGGTCACGTGATGTCAAGAGTTCTACCTAGTTTGCCCATGCATATCTACAAAACCGGGGGCAAAATAGAAGCGTTGTCATCCAAGATGGAAGCGGTGAATCACCCTACTACTTAACTGGGTCTCCAGCACTAACGGGTTGATTTTAAATACAAGGACATAACGCCATGACCTCGTTCGTTCTACGTTCGGTTTTAACTTGAGTTGGTTACAGTGACAAAAAGCCAAGCGGTATCAAGCCTTACTGCTTGGCAAGCAACACGACGGGGATATCTTTAGGGGCACACATTATGTATGTTTTTAAAGGTTAATATATGTTAACGTTACTGAAGATTTAGCAAGGATTCTTTTTTTTTTCTAGTAATAAATATAGCCTATGTTACTCAGGGATAATGTAGCATTCTAATGGTGAAACAATTTTTAAAATCGGTTCAGTAGTTTTCGAGTTTATTCGTTACAAACATACAAAAATACAAAGCTTTCCTCTTTATAATATTAATATAGATGCATGTGTTTATGTGTTGTATTATATACTTAAGTCCCAGCTGTTTATATTGACCATTGTATTTGACCATCCGACCAAAAAAGGATTCCGCAGATTGCGCGCAACCTTCATTATCCCATAATCAGAAAACAAGGTCAATAGTAAAAGTACTATTTATTATAAGTGTTGAAATCTAATTGTAGGTAGGTATGTACGAATATTCTGCGATCATTTTTATTTTGAAACCGAGACGCGTTACAGAATTACTAGTCAACTTTCTTCGCAATGATAATCGGTATTGGTAGTTGATTTATGCCATAATATACTATCAATTATAGTTATAATTAACTATATGAACTTTTATCAACATTTGGCAATTAGCAACATTTTACACAAAGCGGATTCCAGTATTTTTGAAAATAATCGTTTATTATATATGTTTTTGTAAAAGCTTCAAAAATCATACTTAACAAATATTTAGCAAGTAACACTTTAATGACTTCTTTTTCTGCATTGCATGTAGGAAAGTAAATGTTATCAAAAAAATCTGTACAATGTCTTACTTTCTTAATCTATGTTATTGGATATAATATAAAAAAAAATCAAGTAATAGGACCTCTTCTATTGGTTTTTGTTCAAAAGGAATAAATAAAATATCGCAGATTCATTATGTCCCCCGCACTAACGATCCCTGTAAGGCTTTTTCTTAGCCGTTTCTTACCCTCCATTACAAGTTATAACAACCCTTTTAGAACTAGTAGTGGAAGCAAAACAATGACACTCGTTAGCTCGTGCTTATATGACTCTTAAACTCATTAATAAATTTGTATTAATATGAAAAGAATAAGTTTGAGATTAAGCGGGCGGCATGGACACACTTTACGTAACAAGTAGTTAATCATGTAACCCGGTCGAAATGACAGAAACAGTGTCGATTTTATTTGAAGTTCAATAGCGATGAAGTACTGTATATTTCTACACTCTTAAGTTTCATTGGAAAATTTATGCGTATAGGGTAAAAACATGAATTTAATACATATATAATCAACGCAAGGATCAGTTTTTGTAGCAGTTGCCCTTTGCCCTTCGAGTATAATGGTGCTCGATAATGCGACTCCGCCCTTGGACCTTGACCCACCCCAGGCACCTCGGTAACTTAGTAGTGAACGTCCGAATAGGCCATCTACAGTCCCGTTTCAATATATTTAAATAATATAACATCCTTTACATCCGTAAGTATGACGTGTTACCTTAGTTTTGTCTTTCATAGATTTCTTACAATGTTATAAAATTATGTTATTAATGTGTCAGCTTTACATTCAAATGAAACGAATACTATAATCATGATTACTAGTTTTAAAAATAAATAAAATCCATTGCAGTAGCAGTAAACTATATATACCTAATTATTTACTTCTTAAACTGATTTTAAAAATGAAAATTGTTCTTTCATTTTGCTAACATTTAGGTGTATCATTCGTTGAAGATCTCTTTATAAAGACCGAATACAATATCGACGCAAGATCATCGTACTCGCAGATCAGGTACTTTAAAAAATCTCTACATAGTATAAAATTTTGCGTCTGTCTGTCCCGCTGTACACTTTACCTCTTTTAAACTACACAACGGCTTTTGATGCGGTTTTCACTATTATTCAGATAATTGAATGAATTAATAAATGATTTGGGGACGCTTTTGTCTTTACAACGAATCCAAATTTTGCGATTATTCGGACCCGTGGATATCAGTTTAAAAAGCAATGGATCCGATAATAATCAAACTAATATATAAACTTTAATTATTTCATGGATCTCGAGTCTACATTGTCTTAATAAAACTTGACATAATTGATTTTAAAACAGAAGTTACAGATTGATTAATTGTCAAAATATTACTATTCACCTGGTTAGCGACCTACCTATCTTTGACTGTCAATTGATTATAAAAACTAGTTGATTATTAATAATCAGGAAATGTTCAAAGTGCACAACGACTGATGACTTTGTATAATCGCAGAAAGGTCGCAGTATGGTCGTGATATTCGAATGGCTGACCGCTAGTGACGGAAATTTCATGAACCGTACTTCGGAGGATATATAAATTGTTATGACATAGCAAACGTAAGGCCGTATCGGCTTTCAGGTCCTTCTACAGAGTTCCGTTCTTTGGGAAGGCCCAGAAACTTCCGCAACTCGGATTGGCCACTTTACAAACCCTTTACCAATCCGCGCTGTAGCAACATGGTCGCACCTTCCACTGGACCACTAATGGGTTGATACCAATGAGTTTTTAATAGTTTGCACTATGTATCGCAAGAAGTGAGCTGCAGATCGACATTGTTATTCCGGTCGGCGGCGACATGGCTTTGACCCGAGCGGATTTGGGTCAAGAGGAATCGATTTATTGCCATCCCGGTCGCTTCTATTATCCGTTATGCAATGAACGTCATTCGCTCGGAAATAAGATGAAAACAAAGAAACAAAGCTGTACTTTCTCTGTCAAGGTCGCAATTCGGTATCATCAACACGCTTAGGAACTAAGGCTTTTACTGAAACTGTGAAATGTATATCAATATGATAGTTTTGACACCTCCGTATGTAGTAAGTAAAAAAATGAATATTTAAATCGATTTTTAAACGAGCATGCCCTAATAGGTGGGCAGATAATGAAGTCTTCCAGTATACAGGAGGACTATTCGTAATTAAACCGGGTGATACGGAGTCCAGCCAGCCATAACTAAAGTGACTTACCACCAGTTCCTCTTACATTGTTCACCAGGTTATACCAAGAGCATGAAGGGTGGGTTAGGACTTAGGAGTCAAGGAGACCTTGGATTGGGATGAACCCAAAATTATAATGCGTTGCATTTTGATCATACGTAGCGAGTTTCTCCGGACGTTTAGTACATCTGGGAAGTCTGGTGACATTTGATTAGGCATGAGCCTTTCTTCGTAAATGAGAGATCTCGACACCGTTGCTCATCATGTGAATTAGTAAAGGCCACTCGAATCCGAAAGTCTTCACTATGGCTTAATATATGCTATCTAAGAATAACAAACGTTATCTACGTCTAAGTCACGGAAGAACGGACGCTAATTATTTATTATTGCGAACCCCATAGCCCAGTATGGCAGTGACCCTGCCTGCCAAGGAGGGGACCGGGGTTCGATTCCCGGCCGGGGCAGACATTTATGTGACAGATAAATGTTTGTTCTCGGGTCATAGGTGTTTGTAATGTCATATTTGTGTATGTCCATGCCACCCGCAACACAGCGAATCCTAGTGCGGGCGTGTAACAATGTAAACATTTATTTACTTATTATCGTCGTTACCGAACACCTGTTATCACTTACGATTTACTATCTATGATGAGTTTATAATAATAATTATAAATCAATACATCAAGACGTAAATCAGTATAGATTCACAATTTAGTTTAGTACCGAGAACTGGATAACTATTTAGGCTTTATTTTATCTTTATAAAAGATATAATGTACTCAAAGATCCTTGAGATTAACTTCATGCCTCGACTTCCGGGGGCATGGTAGATACCGTCGAACGAGCTCGTGTCGACGCGCACGACACGTTAACAGTGGTTCGATCAATCTGACTGGAATCAGCACAATTCACATTTTCTGCCATTGTTCTAACGGACCTCTCGTTGTAGCTAAAGCGTTTTCAAACTACGTCGTAAAGTACTGCCCTCCTATATCGTCGACTGAGTATAATTTATTAGAAACAACAGAAACATATTGCGAGGCAAAAAATGTTAAATTGTAAATTTGGCGCCTTATTCGTTTAGGTATAAAATGAGTATTATGAATGTACAATAATATGAGTTGACATTATCTAAACGTAAAAGAAATGTACTCGTTATGGGCACTTAAAAATTACCCACTGTTGTCTTTCAGAATTTGAATTTTACGCTTATTAATAAGGATACCAAATAACCAGGTAGTTATTGTGTTAAGTTATCCGGAGCAAATATGGCCTAGTCAACCTCAAAGCTTAGCTCCAAGTCATTAGTTTCCTCGTTATAAATGGAGCTTTAAGGGAATCACAGTGCTTACTTGCGGATTGTTGGAGAGGTTAGTGGCCAATCCACTTGTTGAAAATTTGTATACCCTACCAACGGCTATTTAACGATAATCGGAGCTTACAATTCAACGTGCCCTCCGAAGCACAAAAACGCTTAAGAAATTGAGCCACTATCGGTCACCCGTACATCTATCCAACGCAGAGTTGCTTAATTCCGTCGATCACTTACGACCGACCGACATAAGCTGAGACGTGACGGCTTCAAAATCGCAGACGTATTGCAAACAAGTAATTCATTTAGGGTATAGTATCATGGGTGTTTATGATGTGATAATTGTGTATGTCCATGCCATCCGAACACAGGGAATCCTAGTGCGGGGGTGTGAGTGTGTAAACGTTTATTTTTTTATTATTATTATTTGAAAGCTGTTTCAATAAAAATATAAATAGGCTTATTAATTTGTGAACTTCTCTTAATAATTCCGCCGGATAGTATAAAGTCTATGATCGACCCACGGAACGCGTTACAGTAAATGAATGTATCATGTGCAGTGGGCGTTTATGTTATACAGTCGAGCCGAGCGCTACCTTTGCCCTTTCAGCTTCCCGAGTGGAATTAACACCCACGGATAATCTACAATACCTATAACAACACTAACTCTGGAAAAACGTGCAATATAATGAGAAAGGTTACCCAGCAGCAGTTTCTTTTCAGAACACTGCAAAAAATAACACACACGTTTGTGGTAATTAGTAGTATACAATATTTATTATCAATAATTGTACTGGAAAACCAGTTCATATCAATTATTATTCTTGAATTGTTATTATTATGATTTTGATATCCGTGATAAAAATAATATATTTACGCGATTATATCTGAACGCGTCAAAATTGGATTATTGTACCTGATGTAGATAATTCTTAATGTGCGCGGTTCTTGTGAACTTCTAGATCTTTAGCCTCCATACGAAATTTCATATAGTTTCAAAAATTTTGAATTATCCCATATATGGAGTGGTATTGGTAGCACTTGTCAATTATTCGTATGTAAACACCGAAGCGCGTTTCATTACTTTCAACACGTCACGCAAGACTTTTGCTAGATGCACACGCACGATGTAATAAACAAAGTTATTGATACGGTTTAACAAACGATGAGAGCATAATTTGTAATTTATATATTTTTAACGTCACAAACTCACCAGCGGCGATTAGAGACTGGATTAGAGGGAGTTTAATAAAAAAAAAACCACGACCACTCTCGGATAAACAGCCTTCGGTATCAATGATTTCTCACATCTGTAGTTTCGACAATCATATTCACAACTCCTCCTTTTTTTACAAGCAACAAGTATCGTATGAGAGATATCGCCACAAAGTTGACTTACCACCTCACAACATAAATAAATCATTGTCTTTTTTTGTAATTTACAATTGACTAGTGTACAATGACAATGTGATAACCTTCACAAGATGTTGTGAACCCAAATGTTGACTACAATGCAATACGTATCTTAGCGTTAAATATACAGATATAGATAGAAGTCTGTTGCGTAAAAAAATGTTAGTTTATGAATTTCACAGGCTTGAGTTTATTTAGGTACTTAAACAAACAGCTTTCGTCAACATCCTTCGTGGATACTGATAGTTGTCATTATACTGATCTATTTGCCATGTTTATGCCGTGACCGCGCATTTTAAATCTCAACTAATAATATGACGTTTCAGTCTCCTGGGTGCAATTATTAGGAAGTATATTGCTGTTGGTCTTTTATGTAAAATTTTTAAAAAGTATTATATTATACACTTCTAAATCTCCAATTCTGTAACAGGATCGCGTTCGGTACACTAACTAAATTTAAAATTGAAATCAACGGTGTGATATATTTTTCATCACTAGCTCAATATAAAATACTTTTGAGAGAACTTATAGTCTCTAAAAACGGTCTACCTCTAGCGTCGTAAATATTGCTCAAAATGCTCGGTAACGGTAAATGAGGTAATGGATAACGCAATTGCCAAGTGAGATTATAAGGTCTCCACCATGACTATTGTTATACGAAATCTGCTCAGGAAATGTTACAATTAGCGCTCGGTCACTTAAATTCTGCTCGACGCAGCCCATCTGCTCATTAACGCGTAGCCATCACGATATGTGTAGTTTAGAATTTTCTTCAAATTACAAGGAAAACAAATATTAAATTACAATGTTAGGTTAAAGTGTATTTTCCGTTGTCCTCGTTCCGGTGCTATCCGCTGTCGGCGGACTGCGGTCATAGCTGTTCTACTCGTAATGCAATCTACGAGTACCTATCTACTGTATGACATTGACAAAATACTGTTATTATATGTCATCACTACAATAATGTTATTACACTAAAGCCCTTAGAATACGGAACTGTTTAAACTAAATCGGAGGTAAATTTCAGTATCCCGTGAGCCCGAGCCCCGGCAAGTATTTTAGTAGTGTTATTAAGTTTGAGTGTGATAGTGAGTTTGCAGTCTGCATTGCACGTATACATTATGTTCTAAGAAGATCCGTTAAGTTTAACATGTATTTCTTGTTTTCATACTCAACGCAAATTTGAGAATCAGTATTCAAATTTGTCGATCGTCTGTCGGAGATGTGTGGCGGTGTGGCGCGGCACCGGCGGGTGTGCGCTTGCGCAAGTGGCCGCGGACGCGAGGTCGGCGCGGCCTCATTCGCGCAGCTAGCGCGATCACGCCCGCACGCAAATGTCACGATCAAGGGCGGCTACTGAAGACTCCACTGTGTACACTCGTCTATCTAAATATGAATTTTGTTCATAATCATCACTTCCGCGTTATTGTAATAAAATTGGAAGTCTTTCATCTATAAATAGTTGATAATTAGACGATGTTCTACATATATCGTAATAGAAACCATGTATCGTAATGGAAACCAAGGTAGAAAGGTACCATTAGAAATTATCTACACATTCCTCCATAGATTGCCACCACTATTAGTTGACACTAGCACTTTCTCAATGATCATCTTAACATTTGGATATAGCTGTCTGAATGTTTACATGCACAAGATCCCAAAGTTATCACTCAACATCAGTTGAGTCTAACTCTTTGGAGGATATCTAATACTCCTTGCTACAATGCTCGGTCGTCATTCATTATCAAAATCCTAAAAGAATTTGTAGTACCAATTTATCATAAAATAAGCCTACTGCAGTGTGCACACTTCCAACGGAATCGCTCGAGAGTGTCGAGCTGTCGAGTTTCTTAATCTAAGTTTGATAGGTAATTAGAGCATAACATCTGTGACACACTGTTTATCATGACCCAGTTCATCTACAAATTCGTAAAAACTGAACTTATCTATACATTTAACTTTCTAAGATAATTAGTTTTTATTTACTACATAAATAAAATATATATTTGGTAACCGATTACATATGTTTTTTATAAATATCTTAAGGTCATTGAGTTTTTTCTCAGCAAACTAAACCTGACGGCTGAATCTTGATATTAGTGTTTTTTAAAAAAAACGTCGAGATCTCATATTGTTATGATAAACCGGACTTCATAAACAATGTATTAGCGATTTTTTCACTTTCAGAATGCGGGATTACGGGCCAAGTCCTCTACGGTGACCAAACTTCGCACATATGGCGTGCATGTTTCGTCATGTTTATCTAAATCGTTACACCAAATGATGATGCATTTTTAATACAAACTTCTTACATCGAAAGCTATAAAATGTACGAACATCGACTTCCGAGCCTTGACCTTTTAAAAGGAACCTTATTTTAAAAGGAAACTTATGGAACCGCTGGAAAGAGAAGAATTTAAAAATGAAACTCAAAATATTGGCTTACTTACTATTTTTATTGCACTGAATATAACCATTGGAATGAAAACCAATAATATGTCGATCTAATGTAACAACTGAAGTAGATTGTCGATTGTTATTATGCAAATGACACATAGCCGTACTGATGTGTACATTTTATTGTGTATACAAAACATTTTAGCAAGTATTTCTTCTCACCATAAATAACAATAACACCATAATGAATAGGAATATTCAAAATATTGATGTTTATGAAGATATATACAAACATCATTACTATGAAGTTTCTCTTACAATATCTCAAAACATATTTTTCACAACCAGAGCTACAAGTAATAATAGTACTTGACACCAAATTCCAAATACGCATGTACTAGATAATCTGCCGCTATATAATAATTTAACCTTGGAGAGACCATTTTTGATATCTACTGAATTTGCTGGCCATAATATAATTATGTCCATATTTGATCAGTAAACCTGTGTAAGTAGATAACAACGTGAAAATTATTCATAAATAAAAAATGTATGCATGTCGTTAATTGTCAACGTAACAATGTAATGGTTAAGTTTAAATTAAACATTACCTAACACGTTTTAACCAAATCGGTTATGTTACTACAAGCGTAAAGACTGTTATACTCAAGTAGTTTATGTCACATTTAGACTATAAACGTTGGATATGTCTGAGGCTGAGGAGGGCATTTTAAAAAATTTGAATTATATTCAATCCCACCAGCAAGCTGCTGGGCTACTTTAACGTTAAATTTTATAAAAACACCACAGAAGAATTGGTTACATTTACTCGTAGAAGCGGATACTTTTCGGCTGGTAACGCGTTAATAGCACTTCTGGTGTTAACGATATTCATGAGATCGCTTAATGAACTGAATAAAGAGTATATTTCGAGTTTAAACCAGATAACTGAATACTTGGGTATTTAATTATTTTTTTTGAGGTATAATTTGTATAAATTGTAACACCTGTAACGAAGGTAACTTTCTACTGGGTTAACTCCTCACTTACTTAAACATTAAAACTAGTCCACAGTGTACTTCGACAGACATCACGAAAAATTTTTTTACGATTGAAGAGCTGAGACAGCTCCTGTTATGATGCGAATTATTCTTTGAATAATTATACCGAAATGTGCGTCTCATACTTTGTTTAGTGCTTTAGTATGTTATATTTTAATAAAAATCTGTCCAAACCTAAGCCTTTCTTGCCACATGTATACCAGTTAACAGTCCGATTTAACTAAGCCGTCCTTGTCATCCCGATGCCATCGTGATACAAACAATTTCTTGCCGAAATAGATGCAACGATCCTCGAGCTCAGTGGTGTTATGCAAATTAAATTAATTGTAAATTATATTATATTATTTATTTACATGCGGGACCTTGTCGAACACTGACAACACTGAACTACACTTCCATGTAGTTTTCGATTCTAATGTGCAAATCAAAATCATTGTCGATTCCGCTGTGAGACCTTTGTAAAGGTCAATAATCATTATTATTATTTTAAGTAGTTATTGAAATTCAATTTGCAATAACAATAACTCATTTACAAAAAGTTAAATGAATTAATTTTTTTTTTATTATAATGGACTCGCCGTGGATTCACCAATGATTTTGACTAGTGTAATTAAAAAATTAACCTTTATCTATTACCAGTTCTTATATTGCTACAATATGAAGTTTAGCGTCTGTGGAAACTAATATCATTATAATTAATTTAAAGAATGCATTCCGAATATAATTAACTCTCGCAGGTGAATAAATAATACAATTCTTACAGTTAAACATTATGCAAAAAGACTTACCGAAATGGTACTGTGAAATAAATGCGTATAATTAACATACAATACACTAAAATAATAAAATGACATAATAATATCAGTGAACATGTCACAGGCACGTGAATCGAATCACCTTACTTTTTTAAAAAAGGAAGAAATTTTAATACGTTTCCTTTGCTGCAACATTTAAGTATCTGTATTATTCTAAATTTGAATTTTGGAAATTTTATTACGTTTTTTACATTAATATGCGAGATGACTCGATACTCCTGGTATGTACTATAATAAATGTAATTCCACAAATCATTTTATTATTACAATGCCAATGTGATACGTCGCCACGGTAACGTGGTATCGCACTGGTATATTGTACTGTTTGCAGAACCAGTCGGCAATAAACAAAACTAACCAGTCGTTAGTTCCAATTACCTCGACAACTGTGCGGTTGGGCAAAGCGTCTGCAATGGTGTTGCAATTTTTGTTAAGTTGTCGTAAAATCGTTTTTTAATCTTCTAAGCCTCAAGAACCATTTTAACGAAACATAACTTGTTACAAATTAAAAATAGCAAGATATAACAGTCTAAAAACAAGCAATCACCATTTATACAGTCTTAGGTTGACCTCGTTCTGTTGACAACATCAACCTCTGATTTAGAATTGTAAATTTAGGCCACATTCGACTGCGTTTAAAGTATGTATGTAAAAATTTTATCGTCTGGCGTCTAATTAAGGCGTTAATAACATTGTCACAAAGTACAATAGCTTACAAATAATAAAAATACAACCTCGTTAAAATGTAACAATAAAACTCACTTTTACAAATACAAAAATCTTATTTTAAGTAAAGGTTTACAATTGATATCTTATTATGCCAAATTATAGTGACCATGATGAACCAAAGAAAAAAAACTTTTTTCTCCTAAGTGAGCCTCAGTAGGTTGTACCACCATTCATTAGCATCAAAACAAAATTAACCATTGTTATGTTTTCATTCTCTCTTCATTGAAATAATAAAGAATTCCATAATTAATTCCGATTCGTATTTTTCATTATATTTATTTATTTTAAACTATAAATTATTAATTTCAAAGAGAGATATATAAAGAACCTAGAAAATTCAGATCTGCCACTTTTAATAACCCACGCAATAATTAATTACTTAAATTTTAATCAACGAATCATTTAAATAATGATTACGTAGAAAAAAATCATTTTAAATAAATTTACTTAAAATAGATGACCAATTAATTATGCGATAATAGCTGCATTTCAATATTTTTTAATAATTTTGAGCAATTACAAGGCTAAAAATAATAAAAGGGTAATGCGATGCGTAAAGTGTGTTGAAGGGACCAATGGTTAAATTATTGTAAAAAAGTTAGTAACCCTGCACCTCGGTTGGTGTATGGCCCTGCCTGGCGATTCCCAGGATTGATTCCCGCCAGGGTAAATGTTTGAATGATACATTTTTATTCTCAGGTCTTGGTTTGTTTGTCTATTTATATTCTAATCGTTGGTCACCTAGATGACCACGTAGCTTCTAAACGACTTGACCAGTTACAGTCATATTCACACAATATATTAATTTTTTGTAAATAGAAATGATTCCCGTTCGCAAAATATTTTGCAGAAAAATAAAGGCAAGACCAGATAATTTGTTATAATACAATATGTAAAGTCTACTTTGGTCCAGATTAGCGCCTCATTTACGGAAAATACCGGTAAGGACACGCGTGCAATGTTTTTTTAAATTACCAGTAACAGATACACTGGCCGATACTATCCGACGACACATCTCAGCTACGTGGTCAAAATGCGTCAAAAAGGACTGGTGATCCACTAGTTATTTGTAAGAAGCATACACAAAAATGTATTATGGACCGATCATATAAAATTTACTTTCACTCACACACGAAAACTACTTATACGTCATGCTCGGTCGCATGTGAAGCAGAACAACATTTGTCAATATTTGTATCGCCAAATTTTCCCAAGTCAAATTTATTATTCCATAAACATTTCAAAAACGAAGAAATTATGGAAATGTCTGAATAATGAGATTATTTTTAACGGCATCGCATTTACATCATTAATAAAAAAATTACAAGGATTTTCAAATATTTTGCTACTAGAAGTACGATATTGATGTGTCGCACGTGGCCATATCGGCCACAATCGCTCGGCTATTGTTCTTCGTCTAGGTTAAAACTGTATGCGGTAGTGGTGCGTGCGCTTGTTGTCCTTAGCAGAGTCGGCGGAACGGCGGCGTGCGGCGGCGTACACGGCCAGCTTGGAGGGCGAGGGCAGGCTGGAGTCCCGCGCCCGCACTAGCGATTCGCGGGACTCCGCCGCAGGCAGCGACGCCGACGTGGGCACGGACGGCAGCTTGCGCGCGCCCACCGCCTCGTACGGCAGCGGCGAGCTGCGTGACGCGCTCGACGCTATCGACCCGGACCCGTCCGAGTCCTGCGGTACGATATAATTTCCATTTCTCAGTTGCCGACACATCATAAACTCAAAGAGCAAACTGATTTATTTAAAACCTCTATGGACAATGAATTTTTTTTTTATAGGCCAATAGTATTCTGGTGATTCTTTGCAGTTCTCAGAGGTTTATGTAAAATATCAGAGTCCGTCTACTGTGTAAAGACCCCTTTTGTATGTAATTATCTTTATTGTATGGTGTATATCAATACATTTAACAGATGGCAGATCTAGTGCAGGAGCAATGTGGTCGGTGCGATGACCAGCTGATTTGTATGATATTGTTTAATACACCAAACATTAATTGGTCCTTCGAGCCATATATGAATCGACGACCTGATGCTTTTAGTGAACCAAATTGTAAGCGACACAATTTTAGCGTTTAGACACTATACTTGCCTTCCTAACATCCCTGTGTTCGAGTCTGTCGTAGCGCGTGTTGCGCGTGGAGGGCTTGCGTGGGGGGCGTGGCAGAGCCGAGGGGGGCGGGGGCAGCGAAGCGGCGCGAGTCTGCTGCGATGCGCGACCTTGCCGCTCCAGCAGCAGCGCCTCCTCTCCCCCGCCGCCTCCCGCACCGCGCCCCGCGCGTGCCAACCCCGGAAAGCAGCAGAGCCCCCGCTATAATCATAATACTGTTTGGTACTAGTTTTTACTACAGAAGAGCTCTAAAGCAAAGTTCCTACAAGCGTTCTATTTATTTTATGATACTTATAAAACGAGGATATTGACATCCTTCCATTGTGGAACAATTGTGTGCTGTCAATGAACGAATTTTGATTAGGATGAATAGACATCTGTAGTAGTAAGCCACGAGAGCTGCCACGTACCTGTGACAGCTCCTACTTAGGAGTGTCTGCCTATATGAGAATGGCAGGTGTAGCAAAGTATTGAATGCGTGTTTATAAAACAAACAATAATGTTCCTGGTGTAACACAGTACTAGCTTTTTGCTATGCACCGAGTATAAATGTATATTTAAATGATTTATGTAATTTCTTGAACATTTCGAGATAGCTCTTCCGCCCGACGAAGTTTGCGATTGTTATCTGACGTTAACCACGGCGGCGGTGTAGCGACATTACTTTCAAAAGTAATAAAAATAAATAATAGCATAGCCTAGATTTTGCTTTAAAGCCTCTATATTAACAAACGTTTATTATTTACCTTTCACTCGAGCCTTTTATAGGCTGTATCGAGAGGCATAAATCATTGTTAGTACGCTAAGTTAGGACAATTGAGCAACACAAACGTGAAATAGTTAGCGGTCCTTACCTCACGCGGTCGCGGACGCCTCGCACACTGCCGCTCACATACCGTTTTAATACGAGAACTCTTGCCAACTCATACACATTTTAATTTATATTTTTGTATGCTTATTCATTTATGTGATTATTTTTATTTTGTAAAATCGCACAGAATCATTAACTAATGGTATTATATGATATGATAAAAAATTAATTTTAATTTATGCGAGTACTCATATCAAAGTAGCATTTTCCAGTTGGCGGTCGCAACACTTCAAACAAAGCCGACTACTCGTGTTAAACATAAAACACACTTAAAATCCAGGGTAACTCAAGGACTCCCAAAACGCTTATTTTAACGTTCACGTCGAACTTTCGAGGATCAATTTTGTCACAGAGTAGGGAGTCCCAGAATACCCTCCGGAAGCAAATTAATTATTTATTCTCAGAACCTATGATATAAGAAAGCCACTACTTCGTTAGGAGCAGCCAGTAAAACCACAGTGAACAAACACATGTTTTTATTGTCGAACATGCTCGTCTAAAAATATAATGAATACAAAATATATTACCAAAATAATAATACAATAATTTTACACTTGTTAAATAAGATCTTATTCGAATGCCTCGGCACGATACAGCTCGGCGAGGCGTAAACATCGTTTAACACAAGTTCACTAATGAACATAATCCACTAGCGATATGGAAAGTTTCAGATGCCAGCAGCCAGAGTTACAACATCATAACTTCATCTTTCCTTACAAAAGATAAGATAGATATTTAACAATAAAGGCACAACAGTAATTTTCACTACTCCGTATTTTAAAAGTAGTAGTGAGTTTCACAAAATAAATTTCACTGATCTCTATAGTGTAAATTTGCACAATGTAAGTTGTCCCTGTACACAGATATAACAGCGCCACGTAGCGGACTGAAATGGAACTAACATTTTTTTGTCAATAGTTGACAAATCAACCAACTGATCACCTGATGATACCTGATGGTCTCAGATCGTCACCGTCATCTGTGAACTGTAACACACGAGGCATCACAGACGCGTTGCCATCTAGAATGAAAGCGTGGGGAACCGTTTGTACTGTTACGTTAAATAAATTATATTTTCTCCGAACGCAAATTTTAATCCAAGTTCCATTGCACTTCACTACTGTAAAATGTTGTGATCAAATACGCACAAACGTGATATACTTATTTGTATATTCACATTATAGAGAACAGTAATATACTTATAGCTATAATAAATACGAAAATAAACGAAATCTTACACTAGCCGTCCACTCTCCCGCTAATAAACAACTTCGTTCATGCTGCAACTTCAATTATCTATATAAAAAAGATAACTAGATTCTTTATCCTACCTTTGGCTTGTTTTTGTGACCAATGGCTTTAACACTTCGTATTGGAAAAATTAAATCATTGTCATAAACAATTACTATTAAACTCGTATATAGCTGCCTCTATATCGATGAAATACAATAGTTACTGAAAGTAACGTAACCGAAATATGTTTTATACAAACACCGCACGGGGCGGGGCGTCACTACACAATCACGATCATTCCATTCTTCTGTAATACTCGTTTTGTTTAACATAGTAACGTCTAGTGGAGTATATTAATTTCCGTGTACGCTTTAGAGATTCTTATAAATATAATTTATACGCAACGTTCACAATAAGGCACCGTTACCTACATATCCCTTAATGTAACTATACAAACACTTTTAAGGCACCCAATAAGACACCGCTACCTCATATTCATATCAGATTACTCGGATGAGAACATTTCAATTGACAACATATCCATTTTCTTAATATTCTAGCTTTCATAAACTTTATGTGTTTCAAACATCAACCAGAACAGATTTTATCAATCGAAATACTCCCATAAGAGACACTGCGTAATAATTGTTTTCATAAAACTTCAAAAGTAACGAACATACAATATAATTACAATGAAATATTCGTCTGTATAAAAAATATGAATCGCTTTTTTAACATTAATACATTAACATATGTATTATTTTAATGATACTATATTTAGGATGTACCATAGCAACATCGGATCACTGTTAGAAAGCTCATTGTTAGAAAAAAACTTGAGCACTCACTCTAAAACCACACACAGCGCAATACAAAGCTGTAATAGTTAACAAAAACGAGGAATGTTATGTGGAACCGCGGCCGTCTGTCCGTTGGAATGTCACCGGTGTCTGGCAATGTGGATTTGATCGACTTTGTTCATAAATATTTATTTACGGCTATGAATAGGACCTTAATGTGCGTACGTGCACACGTTGACATGCTTCAACATATGACAATATTCCAAAGTTAGCCACGAACATACGGAAGTTACTCATTTCACCAAAATCAACTGCAGAACATATCTTTTATATTATAATTGGTTATAAATTTCACGTGTGTCACATACATGGATCGAGGACTTTATGTATGACGAAGGCAATAGTTGTGACGCTCAATTATTTTGACATTTATATGGTGAAGGTTCATTGTGGGAGAATATATGTATTGATAAACATAGAATGCGTTAGTCTTCTATAGTTGTAGAATATAGAATGATGATATTTGACAAAAACATTCAATGAGGATCTTGATACCGGTTATTGGTTAGATTTTGCAAAAACCTTATTACGGAACTTCACTATTTGTATAAACTATCATAATGCATTTAGCGGACACTTAAGATGTCCCGTACAAAATGATGTAGCTGTATCGAGTTGAAAGATTAAAAGCATGTCTAATATGCTATAAATGGTTTGAATTAGAGATATCTACTTCACGAAGAAAGAATTCATTACTTTTATTAGATATTTAAATTTTGCCTCGATTCGTACGAGTCCTTTATATCGCTTGTCAGTAGTAGGAAGCGTGGGAGCGCGGCGAGTGCGTCCCGTGCGTGTTGTGCGGCGAGTGGGGGAGGGGCGAATGAGGGAGGGGCGAATGGGGCGCGTCGGGCAGGTAACTC